>VXBC01000834.1:0-38349 GCA_013399945.1 Ploceus nigricollis | reverse complement strand
AAAAAAAAAAAAGGCTCATTAGCAGTAGGTTAGATCCTTCTGGTCAAAATGGAGAATAGATAGGGAATGTAAGTCCCAGGAGAAAGTTGTTAGGACCTGCCACATGAAAACTGATTCTACTAAAATATCCCTGGAGAAGGCAACACTTAAAGCCTGATCATTTTGCTGCTTGAACATGGAAAATCTAGGGGGTGAAGATGTGTATATTTTTTACCTCCTAACTTTTGTTGCCAGTACTGAAGGGATTTTTATAACCCTTGTGCCTTGAGATGCTGCAGGAAAGTGTTTGCATTCAACTTGGCTCTGTGCCTTACAGTCCATTTTAATCACTTTGCAAAGTGGAAGGATAACAGTTCTTCTGTGGTGCTTGGTCTGAAAAGAGGACTCTGAGCAAAACCCAGTTATTCTTCAGAGTTATTCTTCCTGATTCTTGCAGGAAAAGAATGTAAAGCATACTGACACAAGCCTTTAATGGTTATCATAAAACATTCCCTCTGTAGTGTTTTTTAGAATTCTGAAAACTAACCAAGTATCCTTGTGTATTCTGTTTGAATGCAGCTGCTGTGAAAACATAATTAGTGTTGATATTCTGGAGATATGTTGTATGTTGGGAATTTTTATGCATGTCCGTCATTGGCTTTTGAAGAACAGTAATGGAGCGCTGCTGCTTTGCCTTGCCTCGTGGTATGTCAGTCGGTGACTCTAAACCTGTAATACAGACTGGTGGCTATTCTTCTCTCTCTCTCTTTCATGATGGTGAGCCCACAATTTAATTGCTGTATTGAATTCTTCAGCTAGTTGAGCTTTTTTTCTTACTCTGTGATTACATGCTTTCCCTTGCTCTTTCTCCCTAGTTAACTGCCTATAGTCTCTATTCTCTGTTTTTATTTCTGTTTTGTTAGAAATGCTCAAATTGTTTCAGGTCTCTGCTAAAGGAAATAGCATGAAAGATCAGTAATTGGAACCCCAAATCAATATTTGAGGAGAGGAGGACTATAGTTTCACATTTCCTTGGCACTGCTCAGTTCCTCAGGTTTCCGAAGATATTTACCCTGAATTTCTGTAACTTGATGACCTTTGACCCTTCCCTTTAAGTAACTCTGATTTGGCTACAGTAACATTTAGAGGCTTGCAGTCTTTGATGACCAATATGCAGGTGTGTCTTAGATTTTCACACTTACTTTCTAGAATGCCAGCAGGACATTTTTCTCTGGTAGCATCTCCAGGTTTGTGATGGTGGAACACTTCTCCTTTCTGGAATCATTGATATTCCTTTGCAGACTTCATATGTCCTGGGCCTCTCCTACGCTATTGTCTATAGTAGTTGCAATTTGTACCTTAACACCTTCTTACAAATCTTTTCACCCCATCCAAACTACCTACTCTGCTACGTGCTGAAGCGTGTATTCTTATTTTAGGGTCTGGTCAAGGGAGGAGATAGAATCACAGGGTAGTGAATGGAGAGAATGGATCAAGTGAATTGCTCTATAGATTGAGTGGGGGAGGATGTTTGACAGTGCCCAGGTTGTCTTACTGTCAATTAAATTCAATGTTAACGAGTAGCAAAATGTGGGTGAGAACAGACTTCCTAGTAAATATAATATTGTGAACTTTGAGGCTTCTGTAAACCTATCAGAAATGTTTAACTCTTTTTCCTGCCATCTGTTTCTTTTTCTTTTGTTCCCTTCTGAAACCAGGTCCTGTGTTCAAGCTGTTCTGCTTTACCAAAGGGTGCTTGTTACTCTTGGCACATTTGATTTCACTATCTTCATGTGCCTGTGATAGGATATAGTTTAACCTAAACCTGGCCTTCCTTTTTTCACTTTCATCTGTGTTCTTCTACTGCTCCACTGCTTGTGCTAAAGCTGCATTAGTTCTCCGCATCCTTTGACCTCACAGTGTCAAGTAGTGATTAGGCCTTTTGCATGTTACGTCCTTCAGCCAGTGATTAGTGGAGAAGCTTTATTTTAAAGGATTTATTGCAAAAATCCATCTGCAAAAGAGTAGCCAGCAGACCTGACCGTTGCTTTAAATATCTACTTTCTTGTCACCAATATGAACCTGTACACCAGGAGGGGCCAGAGAAGCATCATCACATGCTGATAGGATTATACATCAAAATTGCTAGGTATCTTCAACTGTTGCTGTGTGGCCGTCTCAGCTTTTCCAGCAAATTGATAAGAATATATTGAAATACAACTGGAATTAATGTGTGCAACCGTAGTAGTTTATTGCTTAGTTTTATCACCCATTTCATAACATCGAGACTTTGATGATTTTAATTAGCTCAGATTAAATACTCCAGTGGTACCACCAATGGCAAGCAGATCACGAGTGTAAACAGTTACATGGGCATTTTTTATGAAGTTACACACACATATACATAATAAACACACATATCTATATTTCTCTTGACGTAACACTTATGAGAACACTTAGATTTTGAAGACTGCTGACCCTGCATATCCTCTTTATTCTGGACTTTTTTCTGGTCTTCTCATTGCTCTTGCAGGCAGCACTGCACATGTAGATTTTGATGTTTTTTTATGGCACTCTTATCCTCTAATTAACTTCATTAATTTTGCAATTAGTGAAGCTAATTAGTGGTTAAAAATGCTATATAAAACTTCAAAGTTTGCATTTTAATCATAGTTTGTATTAAAAATAATTATCCCACGCTTGATTACAAAACTTGATGCAGTTAGCTCAGACCAGGTCATGTGATATTAAAACCAGCTTTATTCTGTATCTTTCCTAGCTAGTTAGTTGCATTTTTCACTGACAATTTCTGAGGCTTTTTCTGGTATCTGAAAATGCAGCCATAGGGAAAAGGCAGTGANATTTAAAATAAAGAGCCTGAGCATGTATGGTATTTAAAAAACCTTTCACATGAGGTTTTTAAAACAGAACAATTTCAGTATTAGAGTGTTAGTAATTCAGCAAAAGAAAATTCAATTCGGGATTGTGTAGCTGTAATAGTAATGTATTATATCCAGCTTGAAAATTATTTTAACAGTAGAGTTGGACCTAGTGAATTACATAATTCAGGAGCATTTGCCAGAATGCTGTTTTAGGGATATTACTATAGTCTTCCCTTAAAAGCAAGTGGAAAGATGAATCGTATTATGAAATACTTAAATGAGAGACGAGAGTCTTCAGAAATGACGTAAAATAACTAATTTGAATAGAATAGAAGGTCATGTGTGTGCATGCCAAGTTAATCACATTTAACTACTTGGCAGAGTGCAGGGGGAGTACAGGAGGGAGATTTTTGCTTTTCCTTTTCTGTAACCTGAATTAAAAATGTATTGGCTACTCATTGCTAACATCAAAACATTTCCAGCTAGCCTGAAGTCAGTATTTGATTGTGCTTTTAACATTTAAAACATTAACAGTATGACCTATCTAATATAAATAATGGAAGGCCCAGAGAAGTAAAAGCTACTTCTGCTTCTCTTGGCAAAGCTCTACGATGTTCAGGAGTTGTAATGCATCTAAAAATCTGGCAGAAAGGACCATGTGTTTTCTTTTTCCAGTCTTCAAAAGTAGGTGTTACACTTATGATGTGCTATTATATACTGATGTAACTGATTTAAGGCTGATTGCAGAATCTGTGGTCCCAGCACTCCTCCATCCATTCCACTTAGCAGAGTCCTGGTTTGAAGAATGAAACTGAGGACCATTATTTTTGCAGCAGGCTGAGGTCCAGATTCAGAGTAGTGCACAGTAGGCATCTAAAGTTCAACACATATGTACATTCCACTGATTTCTTTTTCTGCTTTGTGACTTCCATAAGATCAAAGTGTGTGTCTCAAATCTGGCATCTGCTCAAGTGCTTTCCTGAATAGGAAATGGGATAATTTCCTGAACAAGGGTCTTGGGAACACAAGTAAGTGAGGGTAGATGAAGTGAGGCAGATAGAATGGACTAGGATATTATTTGGGCAGAGAGGAGAATAGTAGCGCTCAAAGATTTTTTATGGAAGATATTTTTAATAGATGGTTAAGGGAATGTTTTGTTTCAGAATGAGCATGACCTGGAATCTGCAAACATTTAATAGCACCCAGTTATGTTTTATTCACCCACCCAGTTAAGAGTTTGGTTGAATAAGAAATTCTGTTTTCAGTGGACACTTATCAGTGTCTGTGGCTTCCTAAATCATGTAGAGTACTAAAAAAACAGAAAATAAATCAAGTCTTCAGAAGCCACACAAAATCTAATGGAGAAGAGAGGACCAAATTGCTAATCTCTTGCTTAATACTGGAGAAAAACATGTGAATGTGTTTCTGCTAGCAGAAGCAGTCAGGATGTGGAGTGAGTGTTTCTATTGAATTTTAGGGGGCTTTTTGTAATCATGGTAGCATTTTGAAGACTGCCTTTTTTCCCATCACTTTTCTACTGATCAAGTCAGGAACAAATAGGATTAAGAACAGGATAAGGGAGATAACCAGTCAAAACATGTNATAATAATAATAATAACAACAATGCCAGCAACAAAAAGGCTGTGTAAGTGTGGGTGACTTCAGGAGGCAGAGTTGCTATGCAAATGCTCCATTATGGTATCTGTAGATCAACGCACAGCATTTCATGCCCTACTCCTGAGTTTAATCAAAGTAATGTTTCTGTGCATATAGATGTATGTAAATGAATTCATTTTTTAAACAGGTAGATCGGTGTTACCTTAGAGCCTTTAGGCTTCCTTTGTGGGAGCCCTTGGCTGCAGTTTCCTCCCTGAGCACATGGTCTCTGGGCTGTATTTACACTGCCTCTTCTTCTCCTTCCCTGGTATCACCTATCTGGTGGGACATCTCTCACCTCATGCCAGAGCAATCTTCATCTCACCCTTAGAGTGTCAGAAGTCTTAACCCTAATTTCTTACTTTCTTTTCTTTTTTTTTTTTTCACCTCTGATATAAGCTTACCATATTAGGCAGCTTAGTGCTTCAAGCCCAAACCTAGGGCAGTGCTTGAGTCCAAGTTCCAGTGCTGGTACTCACACCTATAACATTGGCATCAGCCACCACAAAGCAGCATTACTGCCTGGTCGTTTCACTGCGATGCATATTGTATCCATTTTTATAGTTTTTTTTTATACTTTCAACAGTCTTTATAACAGCAATAATGTCATTCAGATAATTATACTGTNTTTTCTGGTATCGGAAAATGCAGCCATAGGGAAAAGGCAGGGAGTAAGACCAAAAAAAAAAAAAAAGGCTCATGGTATGGCTGAGCGGAAGTTAGGTTTTAGTTTGGGCAAGCAGAGAGACAAGTTTAGAAAAGGGGGACATGAAAATATTAAAAAAGTCCACCCCGACCAGTGAGTGATACATGTGAGATCAACACTTGCCTACCAGCCTCCTCTGATGAACCATTTTGGTAGTGCTGTGGTCCTGGCTGTACTGCCTGACTGTGTCATTCTGATCATGACCCACTACGTAAACCTTAAGGTAAGGNCAAGCAGAAGGGAAGAAAATGAAAGTGTTTTTCCCTGGAGGGTTGGTATACATATAGATAGATTGGAAGGGAGCAGAAATGTGAAAACTCAAAACTGATGCCTTTGCCATGAATATAGCCTTTGTTAGATATAATCAAAACTGAAAATGTAGNTTTCTTTTCTTTTTTTTTTTTTCACCTCTGATATAAGCTTACCATATTAGGCAGCTTAGTGCTTCAAGCCCAAACCTAGGGCAGTGCTTGAGTCCAAGTTCCAGTGCTGGTACTCACACCTATAACATTGGCATCAGCCACCACAAAGCAGCATTACTGCCTGGTCGTTTCACTGCGATGCATATTGTATCCATTTTTATAGTTTTTTTTTATACTTTCAACAGTCTTTATAACAGCAATAATGTCATTCAGATAATTATACTGTAATTGACCTTAGTGTTGAGCATCCTTGGCTTTTACTGCAGTTTGGTTAATACTTCAGTATGGTCAATTATCTTGTAATTCCCACTTTGTTGGGAATTATTGTTTTAATTATTCCACTCCAAATACATCATTTTGGCATAGTAGTAAGGGTGCACTGGGGAATGGTCATACTCGTGAATGCTTTAAAGAGTTACCAGCTTTAACATGTAGGAAGGCTTTTCATCTTGTCATCTCTAGTCATTACTTTTAACACTGATTTCATTTAATTATCACTTAGTGTGCTCAGGCCAGGTCTTATCTGGAGAAGTCAGCATATGGGGAGTTGGGGCTTGCAGCTGAATGGCTGTACAATTTGATTTATGATTTCCAGACTGATTGCTGCCACATTACAGTGTGAGCTACGTATGTTGATACAGCTGAATTCCAGTAAAAGGTGGGGGTAAAACAGTGATTTTTTTCTCCCCCCTAGTAATTTGAACTATTAATTATCCCAAACAGACAGTGAGTATGCTGGTAAGAATTTTATGGCTGCATAGGAGGCTTGCATGGCTCTCTGGATACTGGTTTAATTTGCACCTGTATGGCACTGATACTCCACCAGGAGAAGCATCCTGATGGTGTTGGAGAGAAAACAGCATGGTCCTTCTGATAGGAGACCACTTCAGTTAGCACTGTGCTCAGCACTGCCCAAAACAGAGACTGAATCATAGCATGCTATGCTCTATGTAGCCTAGTGCAAAAAATACTGTGGGTCCAGCACTAAAAAGACACTGTTCCACTTCTTAAGTAAATTATGTGAACATGGCAATGTGCTCAGCCTTTCTATAAATGTGTATGTTCACTGGTTTTTTGTCAGCATTTTGTGATGTATTTACCATGAATAAAAATGTTCTACTGAAGCAGAAAAGAAAAACTGGTATGTTTTGTTCAAACACAAACTAAGTGTAACCTACTTTCACCAAAGAGTATTTTTTCCTATGTCTGATATAATTATTACATGTGAGCAAACTCAGCATTGTTTAGTAGGAAAATGCTACTCTTCTAGTAGATTAATGCATTTTATTGAAGAAAACAGCAGTGTAAAAAGACTTCATTTCTCTGTAAATTTTAATAGTTACTAAAACAAGGACTCTGGCCCATTAAGTTACAGCCTGCCAAGTCATAGTGCTGAATCACTTAATTTCTCTAAGTAACTATCCTATTGCAGCTTCTTAAAGGCAGCTGTTAGGAGAGCACTGACGTTTTAATCATGGAACAGGGCAGAATCTTAACAGCAGAACAGTGTGTTTTGATGGGGTTTTCTTTCACCATCTGCAGATGTAAGGACCTCTCTTGGAGTTTGTGGGCTGGCACACTCAGGAGCCAAGGTCTGGGTGGGTACAGGATTATTTGCAGGAATCTGATGTCAGTGGAAACCATAAGGACATTGTTACATCCCAGGATTTCTCAATGAAGATAGGTCCTTATCAGTGCTTATAGACTGAAAAGCTGTTACAAACAATAGAGGGAACTCAGTATGAGTAATACTGTTGTCTCTCACACAGTGAACACAGTAGGCATTAGGTCCATAGCAAGATCTAGACCATAGCTCGTTGTCTATGTATGTGACATATCTTTATTACTTAGCATGAGAGATAAATTTAGATCTGTCAGCAAAAGTACCAGAGATCCATCCCATGAAGTTGCTGATCTTCATGTGGTAGCTGCATTTCATGTTGAAGGGAAAAGAAGGCAGTTCTGCAGGGGTATTGGTGCAAGGAAAGGGGTGTGACAGTGAAAAGTGGGAGTGTTTAGATTTGGTCTGTAGTAACTGACTCGTGAGGCAAATAATGTCAGTCCTGGTACACTGGCCTAATTTCAGATTGGTAAAGGAGGTTCTGCCTGCTGTCAGTAGGTGAGTTGTCTCCATTTTTTCTTCCAATGTCAGGTAAGAATACTGCAGGAGGATCCTTTCATATTGGTATAAGGTCAGATCCATCAAGCAATAAAACCATTAAGCAGTGTGCATTGCCCCAGTGCCCAATGTGGTGCTCATCCTTTAATGTGCTAGTGATAATTAGCTACTTTATCTTTCTAGTAGGAACCTTCAATTTATTACTTTATTAAGTAGTGAAATCAAAGATTAAAATGGTATCTATAGCACATAGCTAACCAGATTGTGAAAAATGGAACTGTATGGTTTCAGATTTATGAAAATAAATTTTTCTATTTAAATAAGTGCAGTAGTTTAATTCTTTAGACACCACTTTAATTTGTAGTTTATTGGTGATTATTTTCCTTCGTTTTAAAGCAAATTGCTTTCTGTAGGGTGAAGTTGAGAAATAATGAATTGAATTCACATTACAAGCTACTGCCTTCCAAATTCTAAATAAATATAAATGTAATAGGAGCTTAGTATAAAAATCTTTTGCAAAAGGCTATGCTATATCATTGCAGGAACAAATACATTTTTCAAGTCATTGCTTCATTTACTGTAGTGTTTCTACTTGGCCTTTATTTTAAGGGCTTCTGTACCCTGGCACTGCTGTCTCCAAATGTCTTAACATGTGTTTTCGCTTCAGAGCAAAAAATAACTTTGTTAGTTTGCATTATTTGTTATAATCGTTGATTAATGATCTGCTTTAAAACTAAATTAGTATTTTAAGATGTATTTGCACAGTATGGGAAAGGCACAGGCTGTGCCTTCAACACTAGCTTTGTTCTAAAATTTTTATTTCCACTCAATGTTCTTAGAGGGTAATTTACAGTAAAAATATGGAAATTACCGGTCAAAAATATGGAAGATTTTTGCATATTCTACCACTCATCAACCTAAGCTGCTGTTCTCAAGAACTGGAAATTTCAGCACAATGGAGAGGAGGACCTGTGTCCCAGTAGGTAGTAACATTCTCTTATGTGACTTGGACAATAACCACAGCTTAATTTCTGTGGTTAAGTTTTCCTAATCCTTACCAGAAGCTTGTGATATAATAAGGAAGAGAAGAAATTCTGTAATAGTGATGGAACAGAAGTTACTCAATGTAAATGCTAATTTCTTGGTTTGTATTCATGTTAATAGCTGCGCTGAAAACCCCAAAACCAAATTGCTGTGTAGTACAGCTTTATGTGGAAAAACAGCTGTCCATCATGCATGGAGGAAAAAGCCCCAAACAAGTGTTTCTGGATGAATGGGAGGATCTAAAATCCATCAGTCAGGACTTCTTTGGTTATTCCTCACCACCCCAGTAAAAAAGGAGGACAGAGATGGAAACAGTCAGCAGGATTTCAACTGACAATTATTTTCATCTCCATTGCTGTCATTTCCCATTCTGCAAAAAGCCTGAACACATCCTTACTTATGTGCATTCAGCCACTGACTTGAGAGTGAGATAAGTTTAGTGCATGCTTAAATGCTTGCTTGAACTAGGGCCAAAACTGCTGCTACTAAAATCAGTCCCAGAGGGAACATTGCATCTTTCATTGCTTCCTTTTTTGTGTACGAAGATGCAGCTCCACAAAGCCTTGGAAATATTGCAGAATTTGATAAACGTTGCCTGCCTTGTTTAACAGAGTAGAGTGGAGTTGTTGGATGATAGTGCATAAAGGACACATTATCTTCCTTTCTCTCCTGTCCATATGTGTGCTCTTTAGCAATCATTACTAGGTGAGCACTGTAGAATAGCAAGAGAATCACTGAGCCAGTCTGTGTTTTGTTTCTGTCTGCTGCAGGCACAGCCTGTAATTGTAAAAGGCAGCAAAATAAAATTAGTTAAGGTGTTTTCTGCTGTTCTTGCCTGCTCCAAAACTGTGTTCAGAAGCTTGCTTCTTTCTTTGGTAGAAACCTTCATTCAAATGTTTGCTGAAGTGTGACTTGCCTTGAGCCTCTTTGTTCTTTTTGATTTACACAGGCAAACACACACACATGTGCAAACACACACCCCTCTTCTGAGACTATTGACTTAACCCTGCGTATTTGTAGAGGAAACAAACCAAAACAAGACCAGTGCACAGTATTCATAAAATTCATCCCATTGGCAGTGCAGATAGCCATTGTGATTTGTCAGTTGATCGCCAATACATAGTGCAGATTTTAATACAAGACACTTGCTGGGTAGCTGTCACAGGTTAAAATGCAACATGCTGTCTGTGAGAACAGCTCCAGATCATACTATCAGCATAAGATGTATTGAGGGGTGGTGACAAATGAACCACTGTTGTGAATGAGGGCCTGATGATGCTTTCTTCTCTTTTTGGACTACAGAGCTCTTCTGTATCTCCCTCAGCCAGTTTCAGAACAGCAGAAAAGCACAGAAATTCAACAGATTATTCTTCAGATAGTAAAAAACAGAAAACAGAAGAGAAGGAAATAGCAGCTCGTTATGTGAGTAGATTGTCTACACTGTGCATTATTGAACTTCAGTGCTCCTCTGTAATTTCACCTGATTTCTGCTGCATAAATAATTTTAAAATGAGGGTCAAATTTTAACTGGTTTTTGCTGCCTACCTCTAGTGTCTCTGCTGGATTAAACATTTTGGTGCATATGATTGATACTGTTTTTAACAATATAAATACAAAGCACCTGGAAGTTGTGTGACAATAGTGCTGAGCTTTAGTTAGGCTGGGACTTGTTAATGAAGTCTGTCTTGACTCTGCTTTATAGTGCAGTGCCACTTTGGATGAATATTTTCATTCCATGTCCTTCTCCACCAATGTGAAAACTGGCAAAACTGCTGTAGTTGTGGCAGCCTGCTAAGCAGAAGCCCTGTAGATGACCGAAAGACTTTAATTGTATTACCACATAAAGTTTGGTAAAAGTGAATGGTACACTGCAGATTTGTGAGCAGCCTTCCTTTGTTTTCATAGTTATTAAGAGACACATGGATATGAAATAATTTTTTTTAAACATATTGTGATGTGTCATTGCAGGACAGCGATGGTGAAAAAAGTGATGACAACTTGGTAGTTGATGTTTCCAACGAGGTATACACAACGATGTTTTTTCAACCTTACAGAAATGGTGGTGAGGGTATCTTCAGTTGTTTCTGTGCATATTGGTTTTATGAATAGGATTATGGCATTTGAACTTGAAATGCCTGACAGAATCCAGTCATATCCTCTTTCTTTAGAATACAAATCAGATCTGAAGTTATTTACTTCTACAAAGTTGTAAGTACTTGTACAAAGCTTGTAAGAGTGTCTGTCTTTTCTTTCACTTTGGCCATGACTTCATATGTGAACCTTATCAGGTCTGCCAAATGCATCAAATCTTTTTAATCTATCACTTGAAAAAAGAGATTTACTTCCCTATTTCAATACCCATGGATTTTTGGCATTATCTTTAATGGTTTAATGGCATCAAATTTTAGGAGTTTTTAAAAAAAAAAACAAATTGTCCTTCATTATCTCTCCCAATTTTACAATTATATCAGCTAAATCAATTAAGAATGGAAGGAATATGTCACTTCCTATGACAGATCTTCATTCCAAATTGAGGTGATGCCTTGGGAGGCTAGCTAGAACAGAGGCTAGACAGTGTTAAAGGAATAAAGTAGGTATTTATTAAAAAGCCTTCAAAGGATACATCTTGGGCAGTACTAGAGCCTGGGCATGGCTCCACCCAGGATGGACCCAAGATGGACAACTGGTCATGAGTTTTCACACTTTTATAAGTTTTGGTCCATTTACATATTGGGGTTAATTGTCCAATTACAGCTTCAGGTTATGAAGTCCCATCCTCCCAGACTGCTCTCCTCAATTTGCTGTTGTTGAGACTTTCTGGGCCTGAGGCTGTAATGGTGTCCTTGGTTCTCAGGCTGGAAAAGGATTGTTTTGTCTAACTAAACTGTGAGGAGAACTTGCTAACACTTTATATGAAGTTCAGAGTTATATACTAATGCAGTACAAAATCTGGAAAATATGAAAGCTAAACTTAAGGCATCACAGGACTGCTCAAGACAAGAACTAGTGGCTAGTATGAAGTTTTTATGCTAACCCATGTTCCTGATATTTAGGATCCTTCTTCTCCCCGTGGGAGCCCAGCACACTCTCCACGGGAAAATGGCTTGGACAAGACTCGACTGCTGAAAAAAGATGCGCCAATTAGTCCGGCATCTATTGCATCCTCTAGCAGTACTCCTTCCTCCAAATCCAAAGAACTTAGCCTTGTAAGTGCTACAAAATGCTTCTGACCCCTAATCATAGGCTGAAATGCATGCTTACCAGATTTCTGTCTAGACACAATTTGTATTTCCACTGCTGTCAATAAAGCACTGTGAAGCATCAATTTAGTTTAATTTATCTTTTCAAGGGAGTCTAGTAGAAAGTCCACAGTCTTTTTTGGGATAGGAAGAGGTTATTTTCACTGGTGATGTGAGTAGATGATAGATGTGGTGTTCTGAGAGATATTTTTCTCCACCCCCATATGAAGAACTGTTATTCTGAGAATAAATAAAAGTACACAGGGGTTTCTTGAGCTGTTTTCCTGTGCTGTGGTTTATAGCAAATTCAGTTCCCTGCTTGGATGTGATTTGGTTGTTAGCTTTGTTTGAATTACCAGGCTATATACAACAACAATAATTTTTATTTTCTATCTAAAAAGTAATCTGTCATTTACAAGAGCCTTCCTTGACTTGCATCGCAAATCAAAATGCAAAAGAAAAGAGCTGCCTGCAAGGGGTGTTCTTTCCTTTCCTGTTTGTGGCCACAGTTAATCACCTACCTGAGCTGCACAGTAATTCCCCTCTCAGTTCTTCACAGGGCAGGATACGCAATTACTTAAAGAAATAAAATAAATAAAAAGAAAGCTTAAACTGAATATAGTGCTCAGGAACGGTGATGGAATGACAGGTTCAGGCCTGGGAATCAGTGGTGTGTCTGATGAATGAGCCTGTCACAAGAGCAATACTGCACAGTTCCTGACTTTATACCTGTCACTGTCTTCATCCTGTGTTTCTAGCACCACACTTGGGTATGAGTAGTTGGTCAGTTCGGGGATTTTTTTCCTACTTTTCTTGTCCATTCCTCACAGAAAATTATAATGGGAGCAGGTCCATGAGCATAGTGAGACCACGACTGATTTCACATGTGCTGCCAATTGTCAGAGGGAAGTGATTTTCAGTCATTTACTTTATTCTGAATCATACAAATTCTCCTGATGAGAAAAAGAGTGAAGGCTGTAGCTAATTTCCAAAGCTGTCCTGTCTTTTTCAGTGTCTTTGCATCTTCTCTTCATTGCCAGGGACTGTTGAAACTCAAACTCAGAAGCTAAATATCACTATCTATAAAGATAAAATAGTTTACAAACTCTCTTCCTTTTTTCTTCTTGATGATTAGAATGAGAAATCTACCACTCCTGTGTCTAAATCAAATACCCCAACTCCACGGACTGATGCCCCAACTCCAGGCAGCAACTCCACTCCCGGACTGAGGCCAGTGCCCGGCAAACCTCCAGGTGTGGACCCGATAGGTTAGTGTCCATATATTTTGGTGGTGACCATTTGTCCCTTGTCAGACTCCCTTTAAATCTGTTATGACAAGTTAGTATGGTACAGATGCTTAAACTGGGTGCTGAGCTGGTTCTTCAGCTCTGTAATACAGTGTTACGTAGCTTCCCTTGGCTGGCTGGCTGGTTGGTTTGGGTTATTTGTGGGGTTTTTTTCAGTTTTCCAAACTCGTGTTTCATGTGACAGCTCTAGAATGCCTCTGTGACTTCTCACTTTCCCCCTCTTCTTACAGCTTCAGGTTTAAGGACACCGATGGCAGTACCGTGTCCTTATCCTACTCCATTTGGTATCGTGCCACATGCTGGTATGAACGGGGAGCTGACCAGCCCTGGAGCTGCCTATGCTGGTCTACACAATATTTCCCCTCAAATGAGTGCAGCAGCTGCAGCAGCAGCAGCAGCGGCAGCTTATGGGCGATCTCCAGTGGTAAGTGTTTGCCGTGAGTGCATTTAGTTTTGAGAGCTGTTTATATTAAATGTAAGTCCTGTGGGGTTAACTCTAGTTCACTCATTTTGTGGTCTGGGGACTATGCTATGGAGAACATGAATTAAACAGTCTTCCTTTGCCTAACTCTTACTTTAATACACCTTTTTGTTTTGCTTGGGGAAAACTACAGGTTGGTTTTGATCCACATCATCACATGCGAGTCCCAGGCATCCCTCCTAATCTCACAGGCATCCCAGGAGGAAAACCGTGAGTATCAAACATTCAGCTTTAAAAGTCAATCATCTGTTGGAAGTCATGTTCCCTTGCTGGTTGGAATTTCCCTTAGCTACTGAAAACTATTGTGTGAATAGAATGAGTATAGCTATTCAGCAAGAGCAGAATCACTGTGTAATCTTAAAGTTGCATTTGTGAATTTGTTTTGAAGACTAATAGCAGTTGACATGGACTGGTGATACAAAGTAAAGGAGACAGAAATAAATGGAAAAAGGAGATGAACTTCAAATCTGACTGGTTGGTTGTTTATGGAAATGCAAGCTGGAATGGGATCTCAGCTTTCCATCTCTACTGTACTCTGCTTCTCAGTTTAAAAAAATTATTTGTTCACAAAAGCCTTGCAATTACTTGCAAGCTTAGCAGCTGTGTGCAGAAAAAGGAATACTGAAATGTTTTGTTTGATTGAAAATACTGGAAAGAATTATTTTATGATAATATTCAGATTCATCCTTGATGGAACTGACCTGTATAGTGTGACCTGCTTTACCAGGCTTTTTGTGTTGTGAGCCTTGGAAGAAGAATTACAGAGAGAAAGAACTCTCTGCTCACATTCCTCTTGAGGCAGAGAGGAGAAAAACTAAAACAGCTATACAAACTGGGATCATAGTGATCCAGATTTTCTTTAAGGTTCATCCAGTTCCCCTTCCTTGTCACACTTCTGGGAGACTGTGACCAGTTCACACTGGAAAGTTTGATGGTCAAGGGGTGTTGGTACCAGTCCTTCTCAAGCTCTTTTATATGTGAATGCTTTTGCTTAGGAGTGGTTGGGGTTAGTTGGATTTGGGTGAGTGAATGCATACGCTTACCTGCCAGTGAGCTTGCAGACGCACAGGATTAACAACACGCGGTGACAAGTGATCAGGCCTAGTGCCCGTAACTCCCTGCGTACACACATCACACAAATCATGAGCCAGGTCCAGATCTCTCAGGCGTCACACACTGGTAACCACCTTAATGTACTTTTCTGCTAGTTGAGCCACCCTGTTAGGTGACTGCATAAGGCAGGTATGGAAATTGATGTACCGCAGCTTGCAGACCAGCTACTTGCATTAAAAATTCTGTGGGGCACAGATCTTCATCCATTATATACAGTGGGCTCTAAGAAATGTATTGATGTAATGTTCAAATGCTCGCTGGATTTAAGTTCATCCCTGATGGAGTCAGTAACCTGGAAAGAAGTGTCTCTGGATCTACTAGACTTTGCTTGCTATGGTGAGAGAAATGGCAATTGCAGGGGTTCAGAGACATCCCTGCTCACACCCTTCTTCTGTTAAAATTGAGAGGAATAAAACATGAGGCAAACTGAAATCAAATCACTTCAGTTCTGGTTTATCTCCAAGATTTTTAAATGTTGTTGCTCTGCTGATGTCTGTTTTAAACATTTAAATATAACTGTCATTTGTCTACCAGAGGGCTTGAAACTTTTAAAATCTGTGGTTCTTTCAGCATGATTGTATTGACTTTTCTCTGTCTTGAGCATGATAGTTGTCACATCTTCCAGGATTGTTATTTTCTCATCTACTCCATTTTACCTTAGGGGGAAATTTATGTAAGTTCTCTGCACTGTTGAGTGTCCTGAAATTAAGTAGGCAGCATATGGTACATTTGGGATCTGGCCCCTAATAACTCTCTTTTCACTTTGGTATTGTATCAACTCGTACAGTATTTGTACAGTATGTAAATATTGAAAGTATTGTACAGTAGATAAATACTGAAAGATAGTAGATAAATAGGAAGGATAGCTAATGCATTTTGTCCCACTGAAAATTATTGATTTAGTGCATTATGAATCTTAAATGATAAATTCAGTAGTTTAATTATGAATACTGACTTCTTTAGTCACTTTGAAGTATCAATTAAGGAAGTAAACTTACAAAGTATTCTCATAAAACAATTTCTCTGTGAGATCTTCTCATCCCACCATTGTAACAATGGATTTTTCATTAGCATTATGATGATGGTTTAGGTCTAAGAAAATTAAAGCCTTCCATTAAGCATGCCTTGATATGTATAGGTAAACCCTCTTAAAAATTTTGTGCTCTTGTAATAGATGTGATGCATCAGGTAGCATGTCAGAACAAGGCAATTTCACAACCTAACTGTTCTCCCTGGAAAATACTTTGAGATAAAGCTGTTGATAGGTTATTCACAGGTGGCATAAGTGGCAATCACAGAACAGATTCTTTCTCAGTGAGAGGCCTGATTTTGGCAAGAGAAATTGGAAGCTGTAGCAGTTGTGTCGAGTCCACAAAAAAAAAAAACCAAAAAAGCCCAAACCCAAAACAACCCACAAAACAAACAATTCCATTGCCGTGCATTTTAGCTGGTCTGTCATGTCAGCTGTCAGCAACCATGCCTTGAGGACTTAACTCCTCAGTGTTGGTGGAAGTTTCACTGCACCCTTAGGTACAGTGCTGAGCAGTTTTGCTCAAGGGGCCTGGGGCCCACGGTACATTCGGGACAGATTGGCAACAGTCCAGCTGAAGCTGCCACATAAGAGTCAGTAAAGCAAGCAGCCAAATGTCCCCTGGCACGCAGCTACCCACCATGCTCTGGCAGCAACCAGCCAACTATTTCTGTCTTCCAGAGGGCCCTGACCCAACCTTCCTTCCCTTCTTTGCATGCTGTGATATCCCCATCCAAAATTAAGAGTGGTGTCATATAGCCTCACTCATGCCAGAAATTATCATAATGTGAGTTGTAAAAGTTCATTTGATTGGTGCTTGACTTTCCACATTAAAAGCTGAGCACTTATGTTTGTGCCATATGAGGGCCATGCTACAGATAAATAAATGTTTTTTCCTTATGTGATTAAAATACGTGATATTAGCCCAGTGGAGTAAAGCATGGTGCTAATAACACCAAGGTCATGTGTTCAGTCCCCATACAGCCATTCACTTAAGGGTCAGACTTGATGATCCTTGAGGGTCCCTTCCAGCTCAGAATATTCTGTAAAATATCTGTGAAAAAATTGAGCTGAGGACACAACCTGAGTGCCTGCAGGGGAAGCACATCTTTGATTCTGTTTTCCTAAACAGCCTTGAAGTAAAACTCTTTAAATCATCCCCTTAATTTTTTTCCCCTCAGAGCCTACTCATTTCATGTAAGTGCAGATGGTCAGATGCAGCCAGTTCCTTTCCCTCCTGATGCCCTCATCGGTCCAGGAATCCCTCGCCATGCCCGTCAGATCAACACCCTGAACCACGGGGAAGTTGTGTGTGCAGTTACCATCAGCAACCCCACAAGACACGTGTACACGGGTGGGAAGGGGTGTGTCAAAGTTTGGGACATCAGCCACCCCGGCAACAAGAGCCCTGTCTCTCAGCTGGACTGCCTGGTAGGTGAACAGCAGCATACAACACTGAAAGAAGATAGGACATTGTGTCAAGATTGCAGTGATACCACTAAGGTGTAAAGGGCAAGTGGGTATTTGATTTCTGATAGTATCACAGGTTGGTATTGCATTTATAATTTTGTTGTTTCTGTTAGAACTGAGGTTGAAGTATGTTCCTCACCATACTTGGGTTTTTTCCCCCACAAAGAATCAAAACATTTTTAATATCCTAAAATTGTGGTAGGAGGAAAGATCATAGACAGCACAGCAAATATTGTTTATAAACTGACATTTTCTGGCAATCTTACAGCTTGTTGATACCCGATCATGCTAAAAATTGCTGTCTTGCAGCTGTATTCTCTGAGAATATTTGGGGATTGTGTCACGTATTTTGTATCTGTATATGTGTACGAATGCATTGACCTGTCTTAATGTGGCAATTAAAAATATCCTGAATGTTATTCACAGATTATGTGAATGTGCTAACAAGATGAACTATTGTTAGCAGCTTTTCTCTTGCCATTTACCAGTTAAACAGCTTAAGATGTTGCTGTTTGTTACAGAGGCAGTAAAATGAAAACTGTGCAGCACGTGTAGACTTATAATGAATTGCTACACAAGTTGCTACACAAGTGAATAAAATTGCCCAAATATTTTCCTCTGACATCTCCTAGATGGTGGCAGCAAGTCTCACTGGAATGGGAAGGGGGAAAGTGTGCAGGGAATTTGGTACTCCCCCATGCTGAGAGGTTAATGTGCTGAAATAAACAGAGTATGAAAATACAACTTTCTACACCAGCTGTCAAATTCAGCTATCATGAATTGTTTTGGGCTGGGTTCAGGACTTTGCATTTTGATGCTAATTAAGATTAAATATCTCTCACTACTGAATTTTGTAGATCAAGTTAAAGTACTTCCCTAATGTCATGTAATTTTCTGGCATTAATACACTTTATCATTGTCATAAGTATAAATGGCTCATTAAAACCAGGAGGGAATACAATACTTTTATGGATTTCTGCTCTCATGTTAATGCTGTTTTCTTTCCTCATGAGTAATCTCTTGATGGCTTCTGTCTCCACAGAACAGAGACAACTACATCCGTTCCTGCAGATTGCTCCCTGACGGCCGCACCCTGATTGTTGGCGGGGAAGCCAGCACGTTATCCATTTGGGACCTGGCAGCTCCAACTCCTCGCATCAAAGCAGAGCTGACATCTTCTGCTCCAGCTTGCTATGCCCTAGCTATCAGCCCTGATTCCAAGGTCTGCTTCTCTTGCTGTAGCGATGGCAACATTGCAGTGTGGGATCTGCATAACCAGACTTTAGTAAGGTAGGTCGACCAAACTGGATCATCAGGCTGTGGAGAATTATTTAGGCACAGCCGTAAATGTGCTTTTGCATATGTATTCTGTTTTCTCCATGCATAGGTGCTTCCAGTATTTTGTTGTTCAGCATAGCCATGGTAACACCTTGACAAAAGTCTATATGATTATTTATAGGTTTTGAGAGTTCCATAGTTCCAGGCTTTTGATCAGCCCATAACTATAATTCCCTAAATATCAGCTGATGTCAATACTGCTGTGGATTCCTTGAACAGATGATTTTTTCTGTTTCCATACAATATGCTGTTCTCACTCTAATTTCTTTAATCAGAGATCCAGTGAGTATGTCTTGGGTAAAGATATGTGTAAATTACTGCATTGCAGATTAGCCCTTCAGGAGTAAGGATTGGTGCTCAACACTGATAGACAGTATGTTAAGGGCTGGGCACACAGAGCTTCTCTGTGCACTGCACTGTGTATATGTTGTTACATGTAGTATCAGCATTGCACGTAAGTCAAGCTTTTATTACCTGATGTTACCATTTAGACTGCTCTTTTTTTTTTTTAACTTCAGTGACCTGCACATTTTTCTTAAACTAAGGTAATTTTGCTGATCATGCTACAGTCTTCTGGAGGGAATTACTATTTTAAGTTGAGGAGTGGGTATCACACCGCCAGCAGCAAAGATTTCCAGAGTACCTGACTCTTACAGTGTTCTTTTTGAAATCACATTAGCTGTCTGGCCTGATTGCATCATCAATTCATCACAAAACTCACATGATTGTCCCAGAGTTTGTATTCATCTGGGATTGCTATTGGAATCCAAGTTACAACTCAGGGACTGAAAGAAGGTATTTGTATTTTTGCTCAGAATGTGCTGATCTTCTTTTAATATTTTCAGGCAATTTCAGGGCCACACAGATGGAGCAAGCTGTATTGACATTTCTAATGATGGTACCAAATTATGGACAGGAGGTCTGGACAATACAGTGAGGTCCTGGGATCTCAGAGAAGGGAGACAGCTACAGCAACATGACTTCACATCACAGGTTCAGTCTCAAAACCTTTGGCATGTTAACAAAATTTTCTTGTGTTTTTTTCAAACAAGCAAGCACTTTAAATTTTTTTTTCCTTTATAAGCAAAAAAAAGCAGTCTCAAAGAGAATTCCAAAGAATTTTTCAGTTAGTCTCATATTCCATATTCTCATTTTTATTTTTTTGTTTTTTCTTCTTGTGGCAGCTAAATGTCTATCTGGATTATGAATGTTTGACAGATTAGTACCTCTCCCACGGGAGTAACGGAGATTCAGTTTTATAAAACAAGTGCCAGATTAAAATGTTCCTCTCTGCAATCTGTTCCCATTTCTGTAGATTCAAGTTCAAAAATATTTTATGAAAATATTTTTAAACACTGTCAGATAAGCTTGGACATTAACTTTTATAGTTTGATTCAGTACTTCACTATTGCAGTTTTAATAACATTTAATAGCATAGTTTTGCAGCTGTGTTTGCATGAACTAATTTATCTTGATTACTGTAGTAATTGGATTATCATGTTTTTAAAACTGCAGTAAACCAAAAATGTGAGTTTGCATAGCGCTAACAGTGTAGCAAGGGTCAGTTTTGAATATCTCAAGCTCATTCCTTTACTGATTGAAGCATGTGCTGTGCTAATTACAGATCTTCTCACTGGGCTATTGTCCAACTGGTGAGTGGTTGGCAGTAGGAATGGAGAACAGCAATGTCGAGGTGCTGCATGTTACTAAGCCAGACAAGTATCAGCTGCATCTTCATGAGAGCTGTGTGTTGTCACTCAAGTTTGCTCACTGTGGTAAGCAAATCATTTTAAATCAGTGTTTTCCTTCACCAAAAATTCATTCAAGGTTACCTTTAAAAGAAAGTGCAATATAGTTATTAAACTACAGAGTATAGTTAAAAATTAGGTATTAAATTTAAGTATTAATGTTATTTAAAAAACTCTATCTGACTGCTTTTTTCTATGTACTGCTTATTTAGTGACGGAACATCATAGTGCAACCAGATGAAAATGTTACTATTCTTTGGATATGTATGGATGCTTTGTTATGATCATCTGTTTCTGGAGGTGTGTTCCTTGAAAACAAAATGCAGCAATAACATTTAAACAATCTGTTGCAGGCAAATGGTTTGTAAGCACTGGAAAAGATAATCTTCTTAATGCTTGGAGAACACCTTATGGAGCCAGTATATTCCAGGTAATAATCTCCTAGAAGCTATTTTCCACAGACATTACAGTGCAGTAGAGCTGCACATCTTAGGGTGTGTCAGTAGCCTAAGGAGTTTTCAGGTGCAAATGCATCTAATTACTGTAGTCCTTAAAGAGTTTGTCAGTAATTAGGGAAAGAAATGCTTTTGTCCTTTCTACTATTTCATTAATTCAGCTCTTACAGTAAAGTAGCCCTTTAATCTAAAATTCTTCTTAATACCCTTCTTTCTCACCTTCTTCTGCATATTGGTGGAATACAGTACCCAGGTGATGTCGTTAGGTGAACAGCCTCTGAAGGGCCAAAATGTAGCTAAACCAGTGGAAGTCATATTCAACATGTATATTTTTCTTGGATGAGATGTGTTGATGGATTGGACTAGCAGACTCCTGAGCTGAAAACTGAAGCAATATAGAGGGCCCCATTGAAGTGTAACTGGAAGCTGTAGCCTATCTATAGTCCCTCTGTGCCCAGTTTTAATGGCATTTCAGTGCCACTATAGAAAAGTGGGATTTTTGGCGTGTCTTTCCATTCTCTCATCTGCAGGCACCTCTAGGTTGGGAATATTTTTATTAAATTTAACTGTTAACTGGCTCGAGTTGAAATGACCAGTCCCATGTGTACTGATGCCTGCCATGTCTCCACTTTTGGAGACATGAGAAAGGTAGGGTCTACGTTTTCCTAGTGGAGGCTATTCATTTCTAGAACCAACCCCCACAGACAGCCCAAATCATCCTAACAAGAGCACATCCCCCTTAAAAGTGATTAGCTCTTGTGGTAACAGGCAGAAAATGATGTGGACATATATTATGTAAAGAAAACGTGCACTGAAACAGCAAGGTGAATGTGGCAATGCATACACTTCATCTTAGAACAGACACCAAAGCCAGAAGAGACAGAGCTACTGCAACCTGCTGTATCCTGTGTCCCATCCAGCTCGTACACACTTGTTGTGTATCCTGTTCCACCACAGTGTCTTTTCCTGCTTGCGTCCTCTGTGATAATGTAAATTCCTTTGTGCAAAGCTTTTGTCTTCTTCTGTGTTGGGGAAGCAGTGAGAGGAGATAACAATAATTTCTGTGGAGTCTCTTTGTTTCATACCTGTGGGTAAGGTAGGGCTTTGAAGTTTCCTCTGTGTGAATTTCTTGTTTACAACAAAAGAAATGGGAAGAAGATGGGTTTTCATTCATTCATTTTTATGCAAATGGCATGCATAAAATATTAATAAATGCTCATTCCTTGTAAAGTATATAGAAAGGACTACTTCTGTTTGTTTGATTGATAGATTACCTATAGGTCCATAATATTCACATCCCTTTCTACTGCTGCTTTATTTTAAAATAGGTATTTCTGTGGAACAAAAGTTTTAAAAAAATTTCGCCACTATGGTACTGATACTTTAATGAGCTTTTCATGTATTCCCTACCTATAAATTCTTCCAGTTAATCTTCAAACCCTTCAGGATTGAAGAATTGGAAAGATGTAATTTTCTTTTTCCGTTTCTTTTTTCTTGTAGTCCAAAGAATCCTCATCTGTGCTTAGCTGTGATATCTCTGTGGATGACAAATACATTGTCACTGGCTCTGGGGACAAGAAAGCTACAGTCTATGAAGTTATTTATTAGAGACAAATCTGAATGCAGACAGAACTCCTTCTCCTAGCACTTTGCTGTATATTCCTTTTTTTTTTTTTAATTTCTAAACTGAAAAATTAAATGCTCATCACAGTTGTAGAATTTATTTTTACCTTCTTATCTTGCTATTGATTTATGAATGTTCATTAAGAACTTGTGATACCAAATTGTCAGATATCTACTTGGAAGAAGATGGAATAATCATACATAATGGTGACCTTGACTCTTTAATTATGTATTATAGCTGTAATGTATTTATTTTGTTCAAAGAAGGCTTTCTAACAATGAACTGACTAAATAAAGCTGTCTGGCCCGGCTTTAGTTTGAAAGATGCATCATATACTTGTGTTTTTGCAGGTGATTAAATTGGGGATCTTGGAGAAGGATGTTCAGGAGATAGTTAAAATTACACTAAATAGACTTGTAGTTTCTATTTAAAAAAAATAAACTTTGTTATATTTTTTAGTCCTGTTCTTGGATGAGACCTCTAAGTGTTATTACAGTATAATTATTTGGTGGGAAGATGCTGTATCTTAACTATTTTAGACAGTCTTGGAAACTTAGGAAATTGCAAACTGTAGCCAGTGATCTACATGCCTGTGATGAATGGCAAATTCAGTTCACATCTAAATTAAATTCCCTTTAAGTAAGAATGTGCTAATTTATATATTTGCAATGTTAATATAGCATCTTGTGTACAGATTTGTTCTCAATGCTTTTCTGTTGATAAACATAAAGCATTTTGGTGTCAAGCTAGGTTTTTTAATATAAACACCTCTCTTTGTTATATTGTAGAGAGTACAATAAGTTGCCTCAAAGAATCACCTTTGTTACTTCTGGAAACTTTTGCAATGTTTCCTTGAAAATGGGGATATGTGTCTTTGGGCAATTTTTCAATTACAAGAGATTATGAAAAATATTTGATATGTTCTTTGGAAACTGCACTGAAATAAGAATGGATGCCTACCAATATACAAACTACAAAAGCAATGACCTCTGAGGCAGGATTTACAAGAGTACTCATTCCGACATACTAAAAAGGAATGGATTCTCATTGGGATAAGGACTTGCTTTGTTCGCCAGCAGTTCAATCCAAGTCTTGATTGGATGTCCCTAAGACGGACGCAGACTGAGCCATTGTGCCAGAGACAACGTGTTATCTTTTTATGTTGTTGTTGTTGCTGTTAAACTATGATCTGTGTCTTTTTTTTTTTTTTTTTGAATGCTTTAAAAAACAAATCTTTAAGTCTGTGGATCTGCTGATGTACAGTGCCTTTGCTGCTATGGATCAAAATCAAGAGACCCGTGTAGATAAATCTTATTGTATAAGTAGAAAATTACTTAATTTCATACTAGAAATGGATTGATGCTGCAAGTTAAAATGGACTGTTTATTGAAGTTCCAAATGTGGTAGCAAAAAATGGTGTCTTAAGTGCTTAGTGTTTGATGTCATTAACAGTTTCGTAATACTCTACATTGTAGAAAGATTTTGATACTAAACTGTGTCATTGTACATAGTTCTAATGCATTGTATTGACCACCCGTACTTCTATAATGGTAGACTATTGTTTGTGCATTCAGACTTTTAAGCATTAAACATAAGTAACTTCTAAGATGCATTTTTCTTTTTTTTTTCTCCTCCCTCATTGTCGTGCTTGTGATAATCTCAGTCACAGTACAGCCGTTCAGTCACAGAACATACCACTACAGATACTTGTGGCTTTGCCACTGAAACACAGTGTAAAGTTTCAGCTGACATAGTGAAACCTGTGAATTTGCAGTTTCTCACATTACCTGACTTGCCTTGATTCTGAACACTTAGGCGCATCAGACTTTGCCTGTCACCTGCAAGTTTGTCTCTCCCCAGTTTTGTGGTTTCCTATCTGACAGATCTGTCCCATACCTTGGGAGAGAGTGAAATTGAGGACCATTACTGCTCAAATGCCCAGTGAGTATGTGGAGCTCAGCAGGATTTGGGAGGGGTGTTGCACTGCAACATCACACCAGGGTTTCCTCATCCAGACCTTTAGTCTGTTTGTGCTCACAGACAGACTTCTCTCACTGACATTTGGGTTTAGATCACAGATTTAGCCCAGCTTCCATGAAGTTAATGAACACAAGTTGAAGTGAGCAAGAGCAAATTAATCAATGTGCTGCTGGGAGGGGTGATGGAGGAGTAATGCTGTCTGTAACAGGAGAAAAAGGAAATGGAAAAAATCCAAAGGAAAATTTGAATTTTGTTGTTCTATCATCATTTTTTGTTGTTGTTCTAGCATCATTTCTGAAATTAATGCTGTGCATGGTAGACATCCCCAAGCATGCAAGCCTGTCATGATATGCCAGCCTGTGGTGACTGCTGGTACATGAACCCAAGCTTAGAAATATTTTGGGTTTTCTTGAAATGTCAAAACAAGACATAAGTTGATGAAGTCATTTACTTGTACTCTGAGTGATTAGGTAATATTTGTTAATGGGGGAGAGTGCAGAGGCACGTTTCTCTGAGAGCTATCAGTTCCTTAGAGTTAACGGTGGAGAGTTTTCCAGATTTCCCCCAGAAAAATGTAAGGTTTCACTTATACTAAGGTTCTGTGCTACTTAATATAATAATGCTCCATAAAAATAAACATGGTGCAGATACCTTCTGTTAATATTGACTCACGTCTGAAGAAATAGAATTTACTTGGTTATAAACATATTGGAGACACCTCGTCTTTTCAAAGCAATTCAAAAACATAAAAGGCTAAGGTGCACACCGTTTACTAAAAAAAGAGAAGCCACCTGCTTAACGTTTGGAGAGGATGTATTTTTATGTAGTAGTTCAGGCATGAGATTCCTTAAAACATGTAAGATAAAGCATTCCTTTAAAAAGAATAAAACATTGCATACACCTGAATTTGTAACAGAACTAGTTTTGACAGCAAAGTAATATACTTCTGAAGCACCCTGCCATAAATCTGCTTATTAATGTTTGTATTGATGGCTTGTAAACAGTGTAGGAATCAAATACTTTAATCCAGGATTACTGCAGTTAAATGTGTAGTCATCCTAACTTTTTCCCCTTCAGGGCTGAGTGCAAGTGAGAGATGGTACACAGCTACTTTCTGTTTTTCTGTTATGCATGCATAGGGTCACCTTCCTTTTTCACTCGTTAGTTTTGTTTGCAACTGCACAGGAATTTTGTGTAAAGTGTTTTGATGCAGATGTGTTTCATGCCACAAACTTGTGGCAAACACACTCCAAAGGTACAACCATCTCTTTCACTGTATTCTTCCCTTCTCAAATCTTATTTAGTATGGTGATTGATTAAGAAAGACATTTCTTTTTAATTTTTATATATTTTCTGACTGGCCAGTATAGGTACACTTAAAGGGAACACTTCCTATCAAACCAGTGTTTTCCAAAGATACGCAATTTTAAATTATATTTTTCTGTTTTTAGCCAAAAGTAATTTCTGTCTCCTTTTTCTGAAGCTACTCCATTACATAAAAAGAAAATAAAATTTACTTTACCAGCCATGATTTTCATGTATGAGGGATTTTAAGTCTGTACTGGAATAGTTCAAGTTGGATTTTTTGTGTTGCATTGAATTCTGGCACCTGAAGCACATATAAAATTCCTTTTTCCTGAAACGTTGATAGGTGTGTGGGAGAAACAGGAAGGTGGATATGCAGGTCTACATATGCCTGGACAATATTCTACAAAAACATGCTAGGTCCTTGGCACAAATAAATGCTTCTTCTGTTACTACCCTATTTATTTCTGATCAGAACTAAAATCCTGATGTGACTAGCTTCTCAAGGATTTGTGTTGTGAAAGAAAATGAGAATAAAATTAAATTAAAATTTAAAATAAAATAGTAAAAATAAAATAAAATACAGTTTCTGTATGTGCAGGAGTCAAGAAATTTAAAGCAGAACTTGGTCCGCACTGTTTCTCATTTGTGTTGAATATATGACATCTTTGTGGCACCAAATTAACACTGCACACAGCAACAGAAGAACACTTTAGAACATCAAGTATGGCTACTGAGAAGAGCTTTTGTGACACTAACGTTTTGCAGTGACCACAGTGGTATTGAAGAGGGTTGAGCAGTTTGGGCTTGATGTGCAGCCAGCCAGTTCTGCCATATATTTACATGAGAATCCCCTTCCCAGACATAGCAGGAGATGAATCCTGGAGTGGTGTGCTGTAGAAGATCATCTCTGACAAGCTCTTAAATAATGCACCTGCCACGTCTGCTTTTGAACCAGGAGTTACTGAACATAGCCCTTGAGATTTCATGTTTCTTCCAGTATTTGGACTACAGCGTTTCCACTGCACAGCAAGAAATTTTTATGTCAAAACCAATAAATGTTCTTACCCTTACCAAATGATTTTCTGTCCCAGTTAACAAGGAAACAGTATTATAGTGTCTTTTTTTATTATTAAAAATGGTGTAGTCTGACATTTACAACATGTCCATAAACCTGCCATGGAGTGCAAAGAAGCTCTTCTGTGGGGTCACTTTGACTCACGTGGTTATGTTCTAAAACATTGCAGAAATAAATCTTCCCTTGTTTTGGGAGAGACTAACCTGTGGTGTCGTATGCACAGTGTACAAATTGAGGGGAAGGACTGTCTAGTTGTTACTTCTGCATCTGTGGTTTGGATTTAGCTGATTACCCCTGAATGCTAAAATGCATCTGAAGGGTAAAATCAGTAAGTACAAATATTTAAGGATTTAAAAAACAATTCTGCTGTTCTACAGTAATTATATTGACCCAAACTGTCTTTTAAAGTCATATCAAGGTAAGCATCTGTATTACACTTTCTTTTCATATTCAAATAAAAGAAGGAGTGGAGAAATTTTAAGCTAATCTTTACCTTTCAATCAAATCTGTCTTTAAAAAATACCCCAATGCTAGTGCTTCAAGAAGTAATTTTCTTGGGTTATTGTCATTATACTTGACGAATTTTATAACAAGTGTGCTGTAGCACAATCTACAGTAATGCCAGAAATGAGAATAGGTGATACAGCTGCTATTAAAAGTTAGGGTTTAGAGAATGCTATTAGCATTGGGGGAAAACAGTTTGATTTGGTGGTCAAAGGTGTTACCTCATTTCCTGAGCAAAAGCAGTATGGAATTTTAACTGCGTGTTTTAATCCACTGTCTGTTCAGTATGGCTTAGGGGTTCATCTTCAAGGGGTTTCAGCAATTGTCTTGATTTTTTTTTACTGTAATTTAGGACATTTTTGATGAGAAAATGGTAATTAAGGACAACTCTGGTCCCAGGACCATGGGCAAGAGGTGGAATGTGGAATGGGTTACTCTGCTTCTGATTCCACCCTGTGCTCTGTGCTGCCTGACACCTAGTGAAATGATTTGCATGAGCCCAGTGTAAAATGTTTTTATGTTCTTCTTCACAAAAGGCATTATCTAAAGGCTAGCTATCCATTATTTTGAAAAAATTGTCACAGCTGTATTGAAATATAGGGAGGCATTTTCTGTTGGGAAAAGAACAAGGAGAACCTCTGGGGAATCAAGCATTTCAACTCTTTATCAAGCACTGTAAATGTGCAAATGAGGCAGTCACACTGCTGTGTTATAAACTGTCAGTCTTCTGCTAAAGTGGGAAGAAAAAATATATGATACAAAGATAATAGACTGTTTTGTGTTTCAGCATTGCTTTAAGGTATTAGGTATGAAGTNAAAAAAAAAAAAACCTGCTCATTTTATAACCTCATATGAGCAGTGATGTTAATATATCAATGAAAATATTTTTTCTAAAGAAATGTTAATGTCATTGTCACATTTACCTATGCACACATCTTTGCCTGAATAAAAAAATTCCCACCTCCATTGCAAATTTTCTTTTTTCATCCAAGCGTTTAGGAATAATTAGAATAGCTTCTCTATGTCATATCAGTTTCAGGGTTTCTTGCAGGTTGTGTGTGACTCCAATGATATTCTCCCACTTTTTCCTCCCGCGATGAGAACCCTCCTGAAGCTGGTGTTCAGTGCTCCAAAGATGCTCTTGCCTGTGGCTTGGTCTTGCTCTCAGGGGTTGCTCAGTGAATGGGAATGGGAAGCATTCACAGGATTTGCTGGCTGTAACAACTGCTGTGACAGCTGTTACAGACTCACTTATGCCTCCTCCTTTCTCTGAGCAGTCTTAAATAAAGAGATGCAGTAGGAGCAGTCCTCTGTGCAGCTGACCCTTCTGCTTTACCAAGCTTCACAGGTGCTCATCATCTGGAAATGACAGAGGAGGAGAAGCAGCTAGGAGTTCTAGGTAGGCTCAATGTGCCAGTGGGAGACAGCCATGAAAAAGACAAATGTGATATAGGATGTGTCTGGAGAGGCATTTGTCGCAGAAATAGGGAAGTATTGCTGCCATTATACAAGGCACTGGTGAGACCTTGCCTAGAATAGTGAGTACAAACCTAGTCACCCGTGTTCAAAAATCTTAATTGAAAATGGAACTGATAGGGAAAAGAGTGTACCCTACCAGGCAGACTGGAAAAACAAGAGGATGGAAAATGTCCTTTTAATCTTTCAGGCTGGCAGACCAAGAGCAGATTACAAATGGCATCTAAAAATACTTCAAATGTCTATTCATCAAAGGTGATGGTATTACAACTGAAAGACAAATCTAGCACAAAAAACAAGTGAAGGAAACAGTGTAACCTGGAATTAAAGAGGCTCTGTTAAGTGTGGGCTACCCTGCAATGGCTTTCCAATACAAAGATGGCCAGGAAAAAGCAGACTGCTTTTAAGACAGAGAATGGTACATTTATGAAGATGTGTGTGTGATTGCAGGATATTGGCATCCATAGCTCATGGGTCTCTCCCAGTCCTTCTTACATGTTTGATCTGCATATAAAAAGAATATATTATCATAATTGAATGAAGGGGTGTTTATTTTGGAAAGAAGTTTGGTGGGTGAGGAGAATGGGAGAGAAAGGCTGTCAAACATCCCTGGGGGGAGACAGGTACACTTTCTGATGTTACATTGTACATCAAGAGCAGTCCTCTGGTCAAAGGCCCCAAAAATTACTCTGGGAATGCTTCTGGGGTCTTTGACGGCCTATGACCCCCTCCTAAGACATGACTGCTGCCTCTGCCTCATAGTTGAGCCAGTTGTGCCCCTCAGAAGGGATGAATATCCTCAGGCCTGTGTGTGAATGTGAATGACCTGACAGCTTGGGGATTTTTACACTTGAGCCAATTGTGTAAAGAAAGAAACTTATATGATAAAAATGTATTATCACACCTTGCAGGATCTGCTTGTTACTGTCTTTCTTCCCTGTCTGGCTCAAAACCCAGCTTGTTGTTAAACAGAGGTCAGTTTGTCCTGCTCATCCTCCTGGGGTGGATGTGCCCCTCTTTGCACTGGGGCTGTTTTGTTTCCAGAGATTTCCAGAGATTTCACCACCACAGACCCAAAAACTCCTTCTCTCCTTCAGCTGGGGATGTAAATGTGGCCTCAACAGAGCACCTGCTGCTTTTGCAAATGGCTGGTTTTTTGAGTCATTAACATTTCAGACTCAGGCCAGGCTGGATGGAGCAGCTCTAGGGGAAGGTATCTAGGGAAGGTATCTAGGGAAAGGGGTTTGAACTGGATGATCTTCGATATCTGTTCCAACTCAAAGCATTCTATGATTTTATGAGTCAATGACTCAGTCTCAATAAATCTTTCAGAAAAGAATCTTGTCTTTTATAGTGCTTATTGACAATCTTTTTTCTATTAAAAAATCATGAAAAATGTGTGATATAGGCCCTTCATCTTCTTGGGACAGCTCTCCATTGTGTTTAAAGACTCTTAGCAGATTGGCAATTTATGGTTTTCCTGTACTTGCAGCTCAGCAAAAAGTAGAAATCCTTCATTATTGCTTTTTCTTTCTGTGGCATAATTGAACAACAAAGTATAAGACAGTTAATTTCCTTAAGAATGTTACTGATTTTTTTCAAAAGATACAGGTTTGAAGCTTAAGGAAAATATTTAATATTTCTCCCTTTTACCTGGCATCTCTGCTTGGTGATTGTTGTTGGTTTGTGGCAAGATATTTCTTATGGGAAAAAAAAAGTGTTTGTGTTCCAGATTAGCTGTTTGACCTGGTCAGTCCCAGTGCGTGTGCTGCATAGTCCTATTTACTAGCCTCACTGGATGAATCATTGTTTTTCTGTTATTGGTCTTTTGCTTCGTTTTGCAAGACTTCCTTGCTTAATTGGAGGTTTTGTGTCCTAAGGAGAGTATCAAAGAGGGTGAAAGGGCATGACTTAGGAGGAGTGGCTGAGGATCCTAGAAGAAGGAATCACCTCAATGCTCTCACTTCTTCTTCTGCTTGGGAAGTAGAGTGGTAGGGACTGATCTCTTCCCTGTTGTTTGATGACAGCACACAAGGGAATGGCTTAAATTCCCTGAACTTCAAGGGAAGTTCAGACTGGATATTAGGAAACAGTTTTTCACTGAGAGGGTGGTTGAGCACTGAGAGCAAGTTCCCCAGGGAAGTTGCCATGGCCCAAATCCCGTGAGTTTGCATGAAGTTTTTGGACAACACTCTTAGACACAAGGTTTAAGAGTCAAGAGTTGAATTTGGAGAACCTCAAGGGCCCCTTCCAACCCATGAGATTCTTTGATTATAAATTACAGACAGTTAAAAATCTAAAAAAAAAAGTCAAATAAAAAAAGAAAGTCTCCAAGCAGCCCAAAATTTCATAAAAAATACATTCTTTCATGGAAAATCTAAGATAATTGATACTAATTAACTTTTCAAATTGACATTTACATTTCAGATTACTTTTTTATCTGGAAGCTCTCTCATGACTCAGAACACTGATTCTGCTAAAATTAAGAGCTCCCTTCCTGCATGGCAACACCCTAGGCATAGCTACAGGTGAAGTGGGCAGCTCATGTTCAGTCCCCTGCTCTTCTGGACTCAGAGCAAATGTCTTTGTGTTGGCTGTTACCAACATTGCCAGCTGTTCACCCTAGCCCTTGGATATACAGCTGTATGTCTATGTGTCCTATCTTGTTTCCTTGGTTGCAGCCTGTTTGGATACAGGATTGCCTTCTCTTCTGTGTGTACAGTGACTGACCCTCTCTGACATCTTTGTGCTCTTCTGGAACACAAAGTTGTGTCCTTGCTGCTGGTTCTAGAGATACAGACCTAAAGGTTCCTCTGAACAAATTGCCAATTTTTAATCTGTTTTACAGTTAACATTTTTAATAAACATCAATCCATTGTGAGTCTGGGATTCTCTTTTGTTGCCTTTGGGGTTAAAAGGTATAATATCAACTCCTAAAATCTTCTTCTGACCAAGCTAGAAGATTTTAAAGGCCTGTTTGGTGTTGTTTTCTGTTACATTATGTATACCTGCAACACTGACTTCATTTTGAGTATTGGATATTAGATGTGAATCATATTTCTTCTTTTTTGTAATGAGTAGCAGATCTGTTTTTCCACAGTGGCTCCTAGTCCAATATTTTGATAATGTACTCTATTGATATCTATGGAAATTATTATATGATGATGCTCTAACTTAGCTTTTATCACTTGTTAAAACACAAGCATGCTTCTCTGGGAGACATTTTGTTATCTGTGAATTAGAAGTGGGAGTGTGACTAGAATGTTTTACTTAGGGATTCATTTATAACCTACTTAACATTTGTTCCCTGCAAGATTACATAGAGGACAGAAACAAATTTTTAACATGTTGCTTCAGGAAATTTGAGATCAAAACACAATCTAGTGTGAAAAACCTGACACACCTGTAGATATTCCAAAACCCAGAATGCTTCCATGTTGTGTCTCATTATGCGGAATGATGTATAAAATGAGGTGCCTCCTGAGGGATATCATAATGCCTGCCAGTTGGTGTTGGCTGAGCACGGTGATGGTGCTCTTGGACACGAGTCCCTCACGAGGACGCCGTGTTATGGCGGGGGGATTTGTAGTATCTTCCCAGACAGACCAGAATTTTAAAATAGCAAGCTTACTCTGAGCCTCTAAACATCTTGCTAATGAATAGATCATCACAAATGAAGTCTCATTTCTCCTCTTCTGAACCCAGATTCTGGATGGGTGAACTTTGACCAAAGACTGCATTGCAGTTGAAAGCCTTCTCCAGACGTTGTTATGTAAATTTGGGGCACAGAGGAAGTGTGTAACTGTCTCTCTCTTTTGAGTGCATCCTTCCTCATCAGTTATAACAACAGGTGGCAGTAGTTATGGAAGGCTGGCTGTTTAATATGTGGAATCCTGTGTATTTTCTGTTCTGTAAGTTATGATAAATGTGGCACTTTATGTGAGTGGAGATTGTTGAAGGTATTTGATAAGATGCTTCCATTACTGTACACCAGTATCTTTGCATTTTTATTTCAAGACCTACTTTATGTGAGACTGATAAAAATATATTTGCTTTTATTACAGACATTGTTTATACAAGGATTTGAGACAAAAATGGTGTCATCAGGGTAAATATTGTGCAAAAACTAAAGGAAAACACAGAGATTTGCTAGAAACAGTGTTTTTTCAAGGTCCCCTGTTACTAAAAAGTTTTAAACAGCCTTTTAGGGAAATCTAAAATTGTTTACATAAAAGCATTTCAAACTCTTCCTCTGTTATAAATAATGTGTGGTCACTAGGTATGTCAATGTTTGCAGTAAACCTCTTTATCATGGTAAGATAAAAGAAATATTTCTAAGTTTTAAAAAATGTATTTAGCTCTCAGTAGATAAAAGATTATTCCTCTGAAGAGAACTATATTTCTTGCAGTTGTTAAACCACTATGAGCTGTATAAAAGTGGTTAGCCTATTTAAGTGTTTCACCTATCCAATGGTCCTTTTGGTTGCATGCAGGTAAGCTACAAGAGAACGGTATGCATAAGCCAAATATTTTATCTTAAGCAAGAAAAGAGCTATCAGTTTCACTTCGAGACACCATATATAGTACACAGGTCCCATTTTTTGTTACATTTTTCTGATGATTTTTAATTACTTTTTTTTTTAAATAACTGAAGCATCACTAGGTCATGGGACATTACCATTCAAGCAATTAAGGTAAAATATTTTCTTCTATATAAGCATCTTCAAGTTTTGATAGACACCAAATTTTGGACTCAAGCTGGTACAAGAATATATATGGGTGGTTCAGTCATCAGCTTGAGCATGTGTCCAACAGCCAAAGATCTCATGCTCCTTTGTTCTGAGAGGAAGCAATAAAACCCTGAAAATTGTCATATCTTTTTAAAGATGCAATCAATTTTTACCTGCCTCTCTCTTTGCTGCAGGGAACATTATTTTTGCAATCTACTTCTGGGAATGGTACTTCCTCCTAGAAAGGAATGTTTTTGTTCCATTTTGCTTTTCTTAATTTTCCACAGGGCATCAGTTTTACTGAATAAAATCACACAGCAGTGTAGCCAGATACCTGTAAAATAGGATGCTGAGCGTAACTGTGAAGGTCTGCCCAAGAAACTGGTATCCCCTCTGTGTATCCTGTCACAGTCCTGACACTGCACTGTCATTTCACAGAATCACAGAATCACAAAGCTGAGTTGGAAGGGACCCATAAGGATCACTGAGTCCAGCTCTTGGCCCTGCACAGCACCATCCCCAAGAGTCACACCATGTGCCTGGCGTTTATCCCAAGCAGAGCATTTATGCTGCTGAATAGCAAAACAGGGTTGAGATTTGTTCTTGCTGCTTTTCATTGCTGCACGGTAAGATCAGTGCTGCCCTAGTGACTGGTGATGTACTTGTAAGTACTTGGCCTTTCTCTCAGTTTTCAAAAAATCTGGTATTTAATACTAAAGTAACTGACACTATAACTGTTCTCTACAAAACACTTCTGAAATGAAAAATGAGCTAGATCTCTCAAGTTGGATTCTTTTACATAATACATAAAAGGTGTCTATATGTAACAATACAGTAGATGTGTTCACTCATTATGATATAATTCATTTGATATCCTATTGTGATGTACCATTCTGTTTAATGCCTTAACTTGCTCAACTGAAGCACAAAAGCAGTAGAGGTGTAATACAACCATTCAGAGTGATAAGGGATGATACACTTTTCTTGAAGGGACAGTCCTTTGATTTTCATCTAATCTTGCTGGGGCAAATGACCTTTTACTTCTGTGTATATTTGCTTTGGGAGAAAGCCTTATGTTTAGAGCTAAGAGTAGGGTATACAGTTAGGCTTTTTAATTGGATCTTTAAAAAACTTTGTTCATATGTCTTTGCAATTAGTACCTCAGGTACGAAAATGCTTTTGAAAAGTGCCTTCTTTGAATTCCAATGTGAACCATCAAAAAAAACCAAACTAAACAAAATAAACACATAGCCCAACATGTTTTAATCTTCCAGAAGAAAAAATGGTAGAAAGCTGACTATCAGATTTGGTTTGTTTAGAAACAGGGCAAATGTGACATACAGCTCTTGTGGGAAAGTGGATAATAAAAAATGCTTTTTCTCTTATAAATACGTTGCTGAAAGGAGGACTGAAAAATATAAGCCATACATTATGCAAATATGCATCTAGATATCCAAAGGTACAAACTTGAAGATAATACCCATATGCAAAACGTTAGGTCTGCACTCTCCAGAAGTAGGTGAATATTTAGTTGCAGTCAAAAGGAAGGATAGATTTGTAATTTTAAAAGTAATTGTTATTATAATTGAGCAGTTTGTAAGACAACAAACAAACTTAAAGATTGTTCAGTGTGTATAACTGCTTGCCATGAAGTACCTGAAATACAGACCACAGAGGGACACTCACAGCTAAAGATGGAGCTCTTTCTTTAAGCCAGACAAGAATTGAATAGGATTATTCTGTTTATCTGCTCTTCTCTTTCTAATGTCCAAAGAAAACTGTCAGATGGATCCAGATTTGAAATTGCATTCCTTTGTTAAACATTCATTTTTAAAAATAAATGTTACAGACAAACATAAATGAATGAAGTCCTCATTTCATTGTTTCTTCCTGCAGTATTATAAACAGACATTTTTAGTAGGATATTTTAATGCTGAGGGTTTTTTGTAGTTATGGAAGTAGAGGAAGAAAAAGGGAAACATGAACAACTCTAACAGGTTTTGCAGATTTGTTCTTTTCTTCAACAGAAGGAGAATTGATAAATGCCACTTATCTGATCTTGTTCCCTGAAAAGTCCTGCCAAAAGGCTTAAATAGAGTAATTTGATATTTTTCTCAGTGTTCCAACATCTATTTATTGATTATAAGACAGTGTTTTGTGTACTTACTGGGGAACTTAACTTGAAATGCTTTTAGTTCAAATCAAGTAACTCACAGAAACAGCAGAAGATTAAGATCTAAACCATGCAAAACCACAATTGTGGTACAAGTGTATAGAACTTAAGGGAATTTAATTTGGCTGCTACTACACTTATTAACAAATTGTATTTTGTAAAATTTATTATCTTTTCCTTGTATTGGCACCACAAAGACCTAGTGATTGCTTGTGATGTGTGGTTAGATGAGAAGTCATACTGAGAAGTCTTCCCAAAAGATGGAGATATGTTTAAGAAATCATATTGGAATCCTGGTAATCCTCTCTTCTCAAAACCTCAAGAGTTATGAGTATGTGACTCTCACCAGCACTGGGTCTCTCTACCAAGCACTCGATATATGTGTTGTGGCAGTAATCTGCCCATTGTAAGAGTAATAAAAATGAACAAAATATATTTTCTACCTCAGTTTGCTTTTAATCATCAGCAAAAAAATATTTTACCCAGCTCAACTGCTACTGCCTCACGTTTTTATCCATTTAAAAAAAAATTAAAAACTGAAGCCTATTTCTTAATGTGGTTGCAAAAATCTCTCCCAGTATTCCTGCCTGTAGAGACTTTTAGGGAAAATGCAATATGAGAGCAGAAAGAGGCATTCCACCAAGAAGATGGACTGGGTGAGTCAGTACCTAAACCTCATGCCATTTGCTACTGATTTCAAGGAGACCTTGAATTGTAGGAAGGCATTGGAGAAGGAGGATCATCTTGCAGCACTTTCAAGCTTCAAACACTGCTGCTGACAGGTGTGCAAAATTTAGAGCAATGTATTACTGCATTTCATCCCTAATTTAGAGCTAGAGCATGTTTCCAAGAATGCGCTGACTGTTGCAGAAACCACCAGAATAACGCTGAGAAAGCTCCTCTCAGTGAAAGCAACCATGTTAGAGAATAGCTCCTGCTATGGGCTTAAAATCAATTGGCTGCCTGCCAAGGGGCAAATACTTTTGGCAGCTTGGGAGAAGGATCCACAAAAAGTCTGCCACCACAAGAAATATTTGCCTCTGAAAATATATCCTGGTTTGTGGAAAACCAATTAAATACAGTCATTGAATCCTTTTAGTGTTTTGCTTTATTTTATTTTATTTGCATGGATTACATTAACAGCATTTCAAAGTGTAGAAACTTTATTTTTCCTAGTATGAAATAATGAGATTCTTCAGACTTAGTGTATGTCACACACTATTTTATACACTTCACATTGTGTAAAATTATTTACAATATTCTCTGGAAGTGAAATAAGGAAAACAGTCCTTCACCTGAGCTTAGATAATAAGGAGTTTAATGATGAATAGTAATCACTTATAAGATTCAAAAAGGATTACTCACTATAAGATTAAATCAAAAGAAAGAAATTATAGGGGATACTTTCAAAGGCACCCAGCCCCCCAATTCCATCTGCTTAAAATGGGAAATCTCGCAGCTAGATTTTAGCTTGCTGAATTATACTGTGAGATTCTCTGCCTTGCTCCTTTTCCATACCAGAGTAAAAGTGAAAGAGTGGATGGCTTAGCTTGAGCATTTCAAACCTTTTGGGACAAAGAACTGAAACAACCTAGGCTGGACAAACATCCATTGTGCCTTAAGGGGTTGACTTTGTTATGGGAATAGATTTCTGTATTTAGTATGGTTGGGGTTTGTTTTGGTGGTTGGTTGGTGGGTTTGTTTGTTTGTTTTTCCCAGAGCTGCATGCTGCATTGCTGCATTGCTGTTTTACGTTGTTGAAATTTTCTTGCAGATTAGAAGAGAATTATTAGACATTTGCATAAAGTTGAGAGACATAGACAAATTTTTTTCTTTGGAAAGCTGAACTGCACTAGGCCAGTTACATAATCTGAAACGATGTTTTCATTAAAATTTTAAAGTGTTTTTAAATGTTTAGCAGGACTGTAAAAGTGGACGTATTACAGATACAGACTGTACGTAGCTGTCTGCTATTCTTGATGGCTGTGATGATGCAGTTTAGATAGCATGGACTTCTAACACCATGGAAGGATGAGAGTGTTTTGGGAGCACTTTATGCCAGGCATGTCCCCAGTCTGCTGTGATTGAGTAAAAGAAAGTGATTTTGTTTTTTTTCTTTCAGATTACATATGTTTTTCAGACTTTTTAATGGCTATTTTGTAGGTTTTTTTGGCCACTTGTAAAAGTTATCAAAAGTTTTCTAAGATATGAATTTGCTGATATGAGTCATGTCTACCATCTTGATCTTGTTCATCCAGCTCATGTATGCAATTGGTATAGTTTTCTTGCCTTGTGAGTTCTCTAGAACATGCAAACCACAAGCTATGTTTATGAAACAACAGTCTATTTATCTCCCTCCATCCCATTTCTCCTTTGAATCTTCTGAAACTTCCAGGCTTTGTGGCTCGTGTCACTGCCAAAATCTGTGGTGTTTTCACAACTGAAAGGCCTATGCAGCACTGTTGGCGTGTGTTATGCAATTCTATTTTA
>VXBC01000829.1:160526-230884 GCA_013399945.1 Ploceus nigricollis | reverse complement strand
GGGCCGGACACCGCAGGGCCGGGAGCAGGGCCGCACTCCGCGGTCCTCCGCGCCCCTCCACCCTGCCCTTTCCGAGCGTCCCGTCGCATCCAGAACTCCGCCTTAGAAAATAATTTTTTGTGTCAGCCTGTCCCCTGCCATGGTGGCAGCCCGACTGCGCTCCCCCCGGCAGCCAAGGAAGGGAGCGGGTGGTCACGGGTTTTGAGCCGAGAGACTGTTGTGGAGGTTGGAGAGTTCACAGACCCACCAGAAAGATAAGCCACCACAGTCATAAGCACTTAGAGATAAAGTAGGAGTGCTGTTATGAAGAAGAGACAGCGCACACAGAAAATGCAGAGGAGGAGAAGTGCACTTAAAGACACTGATGTACTTACCTGGAGCACAGTCTTGCCATCATGATCGCCCCTTTCTCACTGGATTCATTGAGTGCTCCAAATATAGTACAGATACTAACCAGTTTCATATGTGGAGTCTGGCCTAAGTATGCAGGAGAATGTGGACATTGTTCTGTTGAATAGCACAAATACATCAAATATCCACTAGCAAAGAAAGGGAATGCATAAAACTTAGACAATTCCAGTAGGTATGGAAAGGCCCATTGCAGGGAAGTTAAAGAGGAAAACAGAAGGAAAAAAAACCAGAACTGCAAAAAAGACAATAGACCTGCCAAAAATATAACATGATAGATTAGACCAGTTTGGTCAAATCATGTAGTCAGCAGTTACTTTTTGTTTTGCTGTAGAACATTCAGCTGGCTATGAAGCCTGTCAAATGTGGTAGGAGGATATTTTCTGGTATTTGATTAGCTTACTTTTAAAATATAAATAGTGTTGAATTACATATGAATTAGAAGTTCGTTAATTGATTGAGAGAAAAAAAATACTATATACTCTGGCTAGCATTTGATCTCTCTAGTATCTCACACTTAAACTGAGGCCTAGAAAATGAAAGAAAACAGTTTTATGAAACTTAAAATAGCTTCAGTAGAATACTGCCAATTCAAACATCATACTTACTAAAGTGTTGGAAATATCTACATAGAGACATGAAGAACAAGCCAGATCAGAGGCAGATGCAAGTATATTTCTTCATTATTATCTTTAATCTCCTAAAAATACACACTGATGTTTTAAAGAAAAGCTTGACTTGAGTAGCACTTGTATAAAAATATTTAGCTTTAGTTTGCATGGATTTGGTGTGACCTGCCCTCAGGATTTAACTGGTTGCTCACAATGGCAAGTAGAACACTTGTATTGTTAAATTTCACAAGTCACAGCATGTAAGAGAAGATCCAAGCCCTAAATCTTCTGATGAATGCACTCATGCATAATCTTGCCAGGGTGCCAGATTGTCATTAGCTTATGAGGCACACAGTTCATCTTTATATTATGGTCAGAAAAATTTTACTTTTGTCTCTGTAAAGCATAAAAACTGACATAAATGTTTATTTTTATTTGCCTCCTATGAACCTGAATCTCCCAATTGCAAAATGCTTCCAGTTCCGACTGATTTCAACAAGCTTTGATTACATCCAGTATCCCAACCATCCCATTTAGGAATCTTCTACTCAAGTGGATTTTCCTTAAGCTAAAACTATATCTCTCAGAAGACTTTAGTGAATTCCTATAGCTCAAACTGGTTTACCCTGTTAAAGCAGCAAATAACAAGAGCAGACACAAAATTCTATTGAACTGAATATGAAGCCTAGTTTTACCAAGAAATGATGAACAAATTTTTTAAAAAATATAATTGAAGAAGTTCTAAAGCTTAGAGATTGTTAAATAAACCAAACCAGAACAAAGTGCAAAATAATTTGTTAGACAAAGTGAAATGTTCTTTATGAAACATCTGTAATGCAGAAGAGATTTCAGGCAGCACCATTAGTAACTCTGGCCTGTATTTCTCTGTGTTTCCTGTTCTTCCACCTCTTGCCCACCTGGTGCAAACATCAGATTGGTGCAGAATCAGAAGCAATCCTTAGCACAGCTATGATGTCTGAGTGGATTTCATGTGTACTTGGGGGTGGGAACTCAACATGATACAGTTGACTGGTGAGGGCTGAATGACGCACTTGATACTCTGTTTGGAAAATAAACCCCCACTGGCATAAAAATTAAACTACCCTGTATGGGGCTTTCAAGTCTCCTTGGAAGGATGCAAGGAGATCAATGACCAATTAACTGGTTTTGTTAATCATTACTGTGGATAGGTTCTACAGCAGTTCATAATCTCTCCTCTTTTCCAGAGCTTCCTAGAGACGATATTTTTCTAGTACATTACCAACTCTGTCAGTGTGTATTCCCTCTTAGCAGTTCTGCTGGGACATGATCTAATATGCACTTCTTTCTTTGGTTTGCTGCATTGTCAGATGTAGAATAACGGTGACTTCAGACCTGGAAGGACTTCAAAGTAGACAGACAAAAAAAGACCTACAAAACAGACAAAGATTCACAGACTATTTTGAAGAGGTAGCAGTGGATTCCTGCCAGTATTACATGTATGGTACTTGGCAACTGCTGTTACCACTGCTATACCATTCATACATTTTGAGAGCAGCAACCTAAACATAAGTATAAATAGAAACCTATCAAAGCAACACACCATGTCACCACAGGCCATTATTTTGTGCTTCTGATGTAAATTTTTAATTCAGGAAGTGTTTCTAGTTTCAAGTGACCAATAACTGACTTGTCAGAGCTGTACTTAGAATAAGATTAGAGTCTCTTTTACTAGCTACAACTTTATCTCTTTTTCCATGCTGGACAAGTCATTTGAGATCTAAGCCTTAGACCTGGATATTCCAGATAAGTTACAGTATCCCTTAAAGCATTTGGATGAGTTTTTCAGAAACCTGGTGGCTGTTCATTTTGTAAACAAACAGAAGTGCTGAGATTGTCCAGTCAGTTTTGTTCTGGCAGCTAATTTGACTGTTGTGGAAGCTTTAGAAATACCTCTGTAGAAGTTATCTTACCAGGAGTAATACAGACACAGGAGTTCAAGTAATTAGTGTTTGAATGGCAGAAACAAACCAGAATGATCCTTTTACTCTTTTTGGTACTGAGTTCCATGCCTAAGCAACAGAACCATTTGACCTTTGCTATTGAGAACATCACTAATTTGTCTTTGCAAATTGCGAATTGTGACTATGGACAAGACACTTGCAATAAATGATTTTTACTTATTCTCCACCCTAGAAGGAGCTTTTGCTGAGATAAAATAAGGCACATAGTGCACCTTTTGTCCAGAATGTTATACTGGTCATAGGTCAGTCATTGTTACCTGTGCAATGAAACTCTTTTTTTCATCTTCAATCTATAAACATTTTGCTTCTGTGAGTTGTAGGATGTTTTTCTAATAATTATTTTGTAGAAGCGTTTTGAAGTTGTGGAACTGTGGGACAATAGTTGGAATTGTCTAAGCAAGATTATAAAAGTTTTACCGCTTTCAGTTTTTATTTGGCTTGTGCTTTCTTATTTTCTTCCCTATCACTCACCAGCCTTGCCAGTGAGTATGTACTCAAATGACAAGAGAAAGGCAGGATGTGCACTCCTTTTACACTCAAAACAAATCTTATCAAGAGAAGTCACTCCTTCATATCTTTTAAGTTTCTAGGCTGGGAAATTCCACCTGGGTCTCTAAACTGCTATATTTATCAAGTAAAAATAAAGGGCTGGCATTTTTTAGATCCCATTTTTGCTTCTATGTCCTCTCTGCAGTCATTGAGATGTCATGGTGAAGTGGAAAATCAAAAGTGATTCTGTTGAAGTAGAAATGCTGGAAGTATGCTGCTTTGGTCCACAAAACAAAATGTTCCTAAGACAGTCATAAAATCAAGCCAGCTTTCAGGCAGTACAAAGAAAAGGCAGTGGCATTACAAAGGGCTAAAATAGGAAGAGCATGGTGTCAACATTCAGGAGTTTCCTAGATTTCCATTGTCCCAGAGCATGGAAATGTGTGCAACCATGCTGCAAATTGCATGTTAGAGGTAAGCAACATCTAAAGTTGAGACTAACTGCAGATTCAGAATAGGGAAAATTGCCAGTGTATGAGTCTGAATATGGAACATCCAAGTAATCACGTTAACAGAATAATTTTCCTGTCTTCTGGCAAGCAGCTGTTTCTTGGGACTGTCTGGAGAGCCTGCAAGCCTATCATGTGGAATGCATTGCTTCTCCTGCAGCATCTCAAGTAAGCCAGAGTTCTTGAGTCACTTTGTGGAGTAATTCCAGTGAATTTTAGCTTTCTCTCCCATGTTTCCTTTTTTCTTCCTGAGAAGAATGTGCCCTTACTCTTCCCTAAAAACATAATGTTCTCAACAACATTATTCCTTCTCCACTCAGGCAGGAATAAGGCATTTGCACTCCCAGTTTACTAAATGAGTTACTAAGCTATACCAAGCAATTCTTAGCAATCACATTATTGTAACTCTTCACTCTGCTAGGATACCTAGTTCCTGTTATTAAAAAAATCAACCCCAAGAAAAAGCAATCTATTTTTGCAGTTGTTAATCTTTTATTAGCCAAAGCAAGCACTTTGACTACTTTATTAAATCTATAAATATTTGAATGCACTGACATAAAATTATTTTCTATATTATTTCTAATTCTTTCCATATTCTATAAGAATATAATAACCTGAAGATTTTGGTCATCGTTTTGTAATTTCAGTAAAGCAGAAATAAATACTATAGTTGTAGAAATGCCAAGTTTAGCAACCAGAGAGCTTCAAGTGGTCCTCTCTGAATTGTTGATACAATTATTTTTGGTGAGGCATTGCTACAGACATATCAGATCAAGTCCAGAAAAAATAAGCTCTTTAAAGGTTTTGCAGTGTAGTAATAGTTGTCAGTTAGAAAAGAACTCAGTTGCTGTTCTACATATTCTTTTGTGGTTCAGTCTTAGAAAACCAGTTTTAATACTTACCCTTTCGGATTTGTTCATTCTGGCAACAGCAGAAAGTTTGCTTCAAACAACCTTTGGTGAAATCCAACATGAATTCACTAGTCCATGACCTTTTTAATTACTAGACCAACATTTTGCTTTTTGTAGGCAGAGTGCTCAAAGACCCTGCTTTAAGCAGCAAACAGCAGTTCCTCACAACTCTTCTTCCAGAAAGCACTCAGCTTACATGCCACCCTACAGGTGTCCTTTCTATTAGGTATTCCTTTAAACAACCTTTATTATAACTAGGAACCAAATTAATTTATTAGCTGTTCTGTCTTGTGGGATAGCAGTTACAGTTCCATAAGGAAAAAAATTCTTGCTGTTGAGTTTTTGGCAATCTTCAATTACTGTTAAGTAATATGAAAAGTATTTTTCTCAAGAACAAAAGGAAAAAAAAAAGACAAAATGAAAATAAAATGAGCAAAAAACTGTGCTGTTAAAGTTACTGGACATATCCTGAAAAAAAAAAAAAAAGAAGGAAGAAAGAAAGAAACATTTTTTCACACTGAAAATGCAGAAAGTTTGGGTGAAGTTACTTAATTGTGAATGCTGGCAAAAGTGGCTAAGATCCCTTCAACTCTGTGTGTGAAATACACATTTGAGAGTCTTTCCTCACATTAAGAGTTCACTTGTATATTTACATCTCTCTGCATATGTATATATAATCTTTTTCCCTTGGGCATCTAGTGCTAGTGAAAATAATAGAAACATAGGCCATAAGCCTTTCAGGTTTGATCTGTTAAAGGATGCACCTGAAACTGCATTTGATGTAATTAATTGAGGCTTTATCTGTGTACTCTGGAAACCACGGCATGAGTGCTAAGCACCCCCTGAAAATCACAGGAAGCAAAAGTACTCCCAGTTTCATGCTAACAGTTCCTTAGTCTGATTTTTGTAAAATAAAAACCTATCAGTAAATGGGTTTCCTGATCATAAAGGAGTTAGGTACTGCCTATAAGAAGTGAAGAAAACTTTTGTCTTCTCTTACTCTAATTAATCTAATGCATTAATTCACATTTAATATCAATTTGACACTACACAACAGTACATCCCTGCCAGCAACAGTGACTAAAAATTATTTGCATATAAAATTTCCTGGCAAAGTAAAGTACTAGCATTATTTCTGGTGGCTGAGTTTTGTTTAGAAATTTAACTTGAAGTAAAAGCAGTAAATTCAGGTAGGGTGCCAGCAAGCATACGGGTATTTGTATTTGGTTTAGATACAGTTATTTTAAACAGTTTAAAAACTACTGGTTTGTGGTCAGTATTTTCCTCCCATTTAAACACAAGTTTATTTTTAGAATTTTCTGTGTCCCTGCATAAGTACAGAAGGCAACTCACAGCTTGAAAAGCACAAACCATAAGCATTTAATGATTCTCCTTCTTTACTGTGTTCCAGACTCTAAGCAGGGTGCCAAGACACTCACAAGTGTTCAGGCCTAGTTGTTTGGGATTTTCTATTCTTAAATAGCTTTCAAGGTGTTTTAAAGTAAATAGAAACCTCTTCTGTTTCTGAATGAATGTGGGACCTGCCAGGATGGAACATCTACCATTATCTGTAGCACAGCAACACAGTGTGCATTTAGAGTGATAGAATTTCTTACACAAGACCCAGTCTTCATCAAAGTTTGGGCTGCTTTTGGTCATTACAGATTGCTGCATTAAAAAAAAAACAAAAACAAACCCAAAAAATCTGATGTACATTTATAGACTTAGCTGACTCTCACTTTGTAAGTCTGCCACTGCTTACAAATTAGCCACTAGGACACATAGCGAACTCCTGAAAGCTACGGCTTGTCTTCATGACTGTTCACATGAACAGTACTTGCACTGTTTATTAAATGATGAAGTTTCAATGTCTTTCTCTGGGAGGAACTGCTTCAAAAAGCCAAACAGCAATGAGCATAAAATTTAAGTATCTGCTTAAAAGTTGGGTCTTCCGTCTTACAAGTACAGCTTCATATTAGTTTTCACCTTCATACATTACTTACATAGTTACTTATAAAATAGCAGGTAATGGACAGGTGTTCTTTCCTGGACCCAAAGTGAAAACTTATGTAAGATAGGGTGGAAGTTGGGTGTTCCTGCTGCCCTTTATTTCTACTGTTGTTTCATGATCTTTTTAAATGTCCTTTTTGTGTTCTTTTTTTCTTTCCACAATTGCAATTCACTTTTTCTTTTGCATTAAATTTTCTTTAAAAACTCACAACAAAAAATTTTAATCATTTTTTTAGAGCTCTTCACATCATCTAGAACAATTCAACTTAATTAATACAGGCCAGAGCAAAAATAAATATTTGCATTTAGAGTTACCATGCTTATGATGACAGTGATAGTAGCGAGTTTTGTTCTGATGAACTATGCTCCTGAGCCCATCTTTATCACCATGAAGTCTACAGCCTGTGTTTTGTTCTTGTGGGTGTTTTTTAATTTAAAATGAAAGCTTTCATTCTGCAGATTCGAAATATACCACATAGAAGTCCAATGTATCAGATAGGCTGCACATAGTAACAAGAGTGAACAGCTGGGAGCTTTGGCTCAGACTGAACAACTCCTGAACCTTAACAGGGTCAGGCAGAGAACTGCTTGGAGATATATATATATATATATATGTAAAAACATATAAAAATGTATTAAAAATACAGTAAAATACATAATTTATTATTTCCCTTTAAACCAAGACATACACAATCAGCAAACCTGAGTGATTTTATTTCTCACACAAAACCAAGAGAAGGATTTTGTCTAAGTTGTTTAATGGTAACACTACAATTTTCGTACTACATACAAAATTTATCCTAGATGGTTTTACATACTTTGATTAATTAACAGTTTGTATTAGTGATGCCTTAAGTTTTAGCTTTCATATTTTCCAGATTCTGTACTGCATTAGTAAATAACTCTGAACTTCATAAAAAGTGTTAGCAAGTTCTCTTCACAGTTTCGTTAGACAAAACAATCCTTTTCCAGCCCGAGAACCAAGGACACCATTGCAGCTTCAAGCCCAGAAAGTATAAACAACAGCGAACTGAGGAGAGCAATCTGAGACGATGGGACTTCATAACCTGAAGCTGTAATTGGACAATTAACCCCAGTATGTAAATGAACCAAAACTTAGAAAAGTGTGAAAACATGTGACCCATCATCTATCTTGGGTGGAGCCACGCCCAGGCTCTTGTACTGCCCAAGGTGTATCCTTTGAAGGCTTTTTTATAAATACTTACTTTATTCCTTTAACACTGTCTAGCCTCTGTTTTAGGTAGCCTCTTAAGGCATCATCAGAGTTGCATAGGTAAAACTATGTAAGACAGATCATAGCAGATGGTAGATAATAAGTAAGTCCACATCTTTCTCCTTAATGTCCAGTATTTCAATCCTATTGCTGAAGAGAAGCAATAAATGCTGCATCTAGCATTAATGATGAGCTGGTGAATACATGAAAAGCAATAATAAACTACAGGCAAGTGTACAGTGTCACAAAGAAAAAAAGAAACAAGACCTTATCTAATAGTACAAAATGTTAAGATTAAATTCAGCCAGAAAAACAGTAGTTGACTACTATGTACGGAGTCCTTAAATAGCATCCAAAAGTCTCTGTAGCTGGTGTTTATGGCTTAAATATATACAAAAGTTCTCCCTCCTTTTTTTTACAAAACACTTTCTGGTTTATTTTATAGCATTAAGAATCATCATCTCTTGCAGTATCCTTAAATAGCATCCAAAAGTCTCTGTAGCTGGTGTTTATGGCTTAAATATATACAAAAGTTCTCTCTCCTTTTTTTACTAAACACTTTCTGGTTTTTTTGTATAGTATTAAGGATCATCATCTCTTGCAGTATCACATACCATTTGGTAAACATAACAACTGAATCTCCTATTAGGCTTCTGTTCTATATGTAATACGAGGTCTTTGTCAAAGTAAACTTCATGACTGTAAGTCTGAAATGAAAAAAAAAAAAAGTTCAGATTGCAGTCTCTATTTTCACAACTTGCTAATATCTGTATCATTGTCCATGAAGAACAAAAAATATTTAACAGTGGTGAACTCCATGATCAGGCAGAAATTTTGTGTGGATACACAGAGATTACTCTTCCAGAAAAAGGACAGAATTTTGTAACTTTGAGAGGTTTCTCACATCCCTATTTTAGGATCTAAGTTCAGAGTATCTGATTTAAGGTACTGAAAGCTTAGGCACCTTTTTAAAGATTTAAGGTACTTGAAGGTGCCTATGCAGTCAGTGATAAAAGAGGTGAAAATTTCAGACCATCAAAGTTGGATGTCCACCTAAACTTGGACTGTATGAACAGCCTATTCCATCTTCCCAAATATATATACAGTGAGGTCCATGCTTCATTTTATGCATGAGTACTTCAAGTTAAACTAGGGAGACTCTTTACAAGTTGAAAAGTTAGTCTGACGTAACTAGCCACAGAGTATTTAAGTTGATAAATACTCCAGAAATACATTAAAGACAACACTTACCCTAACCAAAAAAACCCCAAACGAATCAACCAACAAAAAAAAAAAAATCATGATTTCAAATAATGGAGATTTTCAGGTAAATTAACTACTGTCTGATGGAGTACTTAAAATTATAGAGTTGTAATTATTGTTTTATGCAAATCTCATCCCTTTGCAACACTACTTTTATATCTGCTGGGAACCTGAACAAAAGTGGTATGTGAATGAGTATGGGGAAGAGACAGTGGGAACAAAAGACAAGAATTTTCCTCACCACATCCCAGGACTCCTTTAATGGAATACTCTTAAGTAGAATCCCATGTTCATTGCAATGAAAGTCAAGGTGAGCTCTTCCATCAGCTCCTATCTGAGTAACTGCCACAGTGGATAATAAATCCAGTTCATCTTCATAGTCCACAATTTTGAATGTCTTAAGAAAAACAAAACCTCAAGTTTACAAATCAAACACAAATTCACATTCCCCTCTACCTAAATTGCATAGCTATTTTTTCTTCATGTGAAAGCAGTATCGAGCAAATTCTAGTTCTTAAGTCTTCTCATCCAAAAGAAAACTTTGGGAGCCTGGTACCCAACAGGCATTTTTCCCAACACGAGTTGTCAGGGTATTTCAGCAAAATTCCTTAAGCAGGAGAAAAGGAAGCGATGTTCTGAAAAATCCCAATGTGCAAGTACATGTATTTTATATGTAGCATATAAGAAATAGAAAAGAAGTACTTCTAAAGCAGCCAAAGAAGTATATTTAGGCTCTTGAAGCAGAGATGTTAATAGACAGTGTAGCTTTTAAACCATCATTGGTTTTGAGGGAATGGGTACATTAGAGTAATTCCATGAATATTTGTATGTTCTGTTCAGATCCCTCTCTTGCTCCACAGATTATATGTCAGTGAAGAACTGACACCAAAATTTGAAGATTGTGAATGACCTTAATTGCTTTATCTCACTGTGACATACTCTAAATTCAAGCCAGTCCTTTTCTTCCATAATGTAAAAACATTTACTGGAATCACAAGTAAAGTGTAACAGCAGGAAAAAAAATAGTGTGCAATTACTTTTATTATGGTTAAAAGAAAAAGTGAATAGAAATAAACTGCAGACCCTTAAGGGTTATACTGGACTGTATTTTTACCACAGTAAAATCTATTTCCTCAGAATAAAGAATAGGAGTGACTGCCAGAAACTGATGAATTTTACCTGTTGTGCTTATGTCATTTACAGATCCAGCTGTAGATAGAGAGCTAAAAAATATTTTTCATAACCTTTTAAGACTCAAGTGGTGTTTTCAATCTCAAGAAGCAGTTACTTAAAGGAAAAGTGTTATATACCTTATCCTACAATCCAATCAAAATAACTGGGAGAGAAAAATAAACTTTAGAGATACTATAAAAAAGAAAAGAGGCCTAAAGCAGAGGAAAAGAAAAAGTTTCTTTCATTTCATAAAATATTTTATAAGAAATGTTCAAAGTAGATATTTAAATGGAGAAAAGAATAATGGTTTGTCACATTAACATATCTTTTCTGTGCCATTGAAGTCACATGGAATTATGATATCGTGGGGCATAAGATCAGTCCTTGAAAGAAATAAAAAATACAAAGCTCAAATGTTGACCAAGAAGAAAAGATGATAAACAGCATGTGAAGCAATTGGAAGAAGACAAAGGGAAGAGGAATAAAGAATTCAAGGATATACACAGCTAATGGTTACACCCACTGCACCTGAAACAAGAAGGGCTTTTGGCTAGCTAAATACTAAAATAATCCATGAAGTGCTCTTACTACATCAGTTACCTCTTGTTCTGGGTCATCATCCAGCAAGGCAAAACGCTTTTTCACCACTCGACCAGAAGCTGTTACAGTAACATTGTTGTTCACCTTTGGAGAAACATAAAAAAGTGTCTCTAGACTTCGGAGCAATGTAGTTTCTATCGATTTGACAATGTATGTGTTCCATGTATTTTGCTTTCTTGTTTTACTCATTAGCTACGCATAGCCCTGGTGCTGCTGTTTTCTTTATGAGTTCATTAACTTGGTGACTTTAGTTAGATATTACTGCTGTTTACTCATATTCAGAGGTGTCCCACAGAGCTGGCAAAGATTCTCAGCTACCATAATTTTTTGAACAGAAGTGACTAGAACCAAGATGCTGGAATGAGAATTAAGACTGCTAAATCACCACCGATTTTTTTCCTAAACTTTTACTTCCAGAAGATGGGAAAAGTAGGATCTTAAACCACCATGGCTGCTTCCGCTGGGCTTCATTAACACCAGAAATATTAAAAAATAGGTTATCAGTGTCTTAATAGAAGTCAAAAGGAATAAGCACAGCATAGGCAGGATTAGAACTCCTATTTCTTCTTACTGTAACAGAAGTTACCTATCCAACTCTCAAAAAGCAGTATGGCGAATTATTAGATGACTTGGTGTTTAGTTTTTTAATTCAATACAAGTTTTGTTCTTGAGTTTGTGAAGATTTTTAATACACAAATCTTTTTTCCTGCAAAAGCTTAAAAATTAGCATCACAAATTTGCACATTTTACAGTATTCAAACTACAAAAACTTGCTTTTAAGTAAGACATAACCTTGTCTGCTGAATCAAAATGACAGTTCCAGGCACTACCTAGAATTTTTTTCATGTGTGTTCTTTAACCTTTTTGACATTATATTGTCTTTGTGATTCTATATCACAAAAGACTTCACGAAACAACTGAGTTGATTAAAGAGCTCTGTTTTACCACTAGTTTTAAATCATCCTCTCTCACTTGATTCTACCTTTCTGCACTCTTCTGATCCACTGATGACTCAGTCCTGTTCTGCTCCAGTTCAGCAAAACAAGCAAGCAGAAAGTACTCACCTTTTCTGCCAGGCTATTCTGTTATTTTAGAGCACTGATTTGGCTTACCAAGGGTTAGACGAATGCCGAACCTGGCACAAGAGAATGACAGGTGTGCATGGCCAGGAAAAGGAACGGACTTTTGGATGCAATGTAGTGTCTTTGTTGTCTTACGAAGACTTACCCCTGAGAGACTTGAAACATTTCTAGCATTTGTATGATCAACTTACCTGAGCACCAGAGATGCACACAATTATCACTTGGTGGCACCTTCATTTGAAGGAAATCTGTCACCATCTTTTAAGTATGTTTTATATCCATGATACATCGTTACACTGCACACCTTAAACAACATTGAAAACTAAGGAAAAGACTGAAGGTTTCAGAAATCTATCCTGAAAGTGTTACTGTTTTCAAAATTCTTTTCATACTGCTTGAAGTCCAATGAAGACAGAGCATGTCTTTCAATAAACCTTGGATAAAGCCCATAAAACACAGTGATTACTCAAATAAGCAAACGCCCTGGTTTTAGCTCAAAATCACATATTGTCATCTCAGACACTAAACTCACACAGTTTTCTCTGTTGGCTACAATCGTAAAATCTTCTGCGATCTCCATTTGATCTGCATGATTTTTAACTTCCTTAAGCTTTAAGACTCTACAAAAGAAACAAATTACAAAGTAAGTCATGTATTCTAATCTGCTTACTACAACATTTCTGTAGGTTTTTTTAAATCTAGTACATTAAAACATTGTAAATAAATAAAATGGATAATAATTATTTTTGTAATTTATGTTTATCAGTGGAATTTTGACACAGTGGTCCTTGAGTATTTTTCATACCAAAATCTAAACCGTGGCCTAGTGCCCACATTCATCACACAGAAATCTGCAGATGCACTAGAAGAACGTTTAATTCTGACAAATTTAATAGATTTTATAGTTTCTATAGTCTGATGAGTGTTTGGGTCTGCAAATCATCAGACTACTGAATTTATGCAGTTATGCAACATCTCTAATGAATAAAAGATTTGAGTAAAAAAGGCTCATACTTTATCAAATTTGGTCCCACGTGGATTATTCTACCTGACATATCTGGATGGAAATATATCCAGTCAGGTTCAAGTGAACAGCATTTCATATCCTGTATGCCATTTTTTGCCTGAAGAAGAAAAGGAAAGTTTAGAATATTAGTATTTTGAAAGTCTCACAGATCTAATTAAAGAGGAAATACTGAGCTCCCCACTATATACCTCTGGAGGTTTATAAGTATTGCTCCTAAACATGACCAGAAAGGATAGCAGTGGAACAATAATAAAAACAACACAATATTAATAAAAAAACTCAGTTCCAATTCTCAAGATATTCAGTGAAGTAGTTTTGAGATTTTTAATATGCAATAAGCAATAATATGCAATAAGCAATAACCTTGTACCTTAGATATTGTGCCTTAGATAGATATTGTCCTATCTCTCCTGAAACTAAGCAGAATGAAGATTTAACCTACACTGTGCAAACACTTCAACAATTCCAGCTATTTGAGTATCCAAGACATGGCATGTGCTAAGACATGCGACAAACATTAGCACAGAGTTTGACTTGAGCTTCAAACCTCAGGCTTAGCCTCTTTAGTGCAAATTATTTGTGGAGCATGTAAGCCTGGAATACCTTGTGATTTCAGCAATCAGATGCAAGCTAGTCAAAATCTCGAGATTTTGGCAGTGGCTTTCTGTTGTTGAATTTAGCTGACATTGATCATTCAAATTGCCAAATATATGAACCCACATAGAAAAAAACAGATGAGAAAGGATTCTGCAAGTCCATTTGAATCAAAATTGATCTTCAGCTACAACTGTGAAACATCAGTTTTGAAAATAAGGAGGGAAATAACTGATCAGGCAAACAAAGGAGATAAGGACATTTACGTATGAGACTTATTTTGTCAAGAAACTCTTAATAGGCCGAGAAGTTGCTTGAAATGCAGAATGATCTTCAGGTCAATTCCACATTTAAAATAAAAGCTGAGATGGAGAGCTTACACAAAATAGTATTCATATGATGAATAGTACATAAACAAAAATAATTAGGAAGAGATTAAACTAATAAAACCTTTCTAGGGACAGAAGGAGATTAAACTGAGCAATCAAATCTTTTTAGGGAGAGAAAGAAGGTACAAGTCAAAGATAAACTACAAACATTAAGGACATTTATTCTGCAAGAGCATAAAATTTAAAATAATTCTGTAGTCAGCATTTAATACGCTGACTAGTCAGAAGTGCATTAGGATGTTACCATACAAGGAAATAGGTAATGAAACTTAAAAGTTAAGTCATGAATACAGTGCTGTGTAGCTCTGATTGCACTACTCTTGTATTGGAATGAAGGAAATATGAGAAGCAGATTCAGAAGAAAGTATTTTACATGGGGTAGCTAATTTGATACTGGGGTGAGCCCTGTGAAAGCACTACACTGGTAAACAAAGGTATTATAACCTACTCAGAATAAGAGATGAAGACAAACATAGTACACATTAATTTCAGAGAAGCTGCTTTCTGAATATATTACCAAAGCATTGTCTTTCAGAGAACAAATATGGAAGACTCCTTTATGTTTTTTCTTGTTTGGTGTGATGATATAATGCCAAGGGTAACCTCCAATTTGAAATGCATTCTCCAGAGAAGATGCTTCAAATAGCAAAGGTGGGGTATCTGCAAATATTCAGTAATGTTAACACCATTAGTAGCAGAACAGTCATAATTCATTCCATTGATCCTTACAATTCTAAATTCCAATAAAGCAACTAATTCTTCAGAATTTTTGAAGATTGGTGGAAACACATTGACTATTAACTCTTTTCCAGTGCCAGCTACGCTACCTCACCCAGCATCCAGGTGCACATCGGCAGTTCCCTCTTCTTCCCTCCCTCCCTTCAGGAGGAGGGTTACTGCCTTGTCAGATCTTGATGCTGAATACTCTTCTAGTACCTTTGACTTACAAGCAAAGACACAGCAAATAATTAAAATTATGCCAGCTCATCTGATTGAGAAAGGATGCACACATGAACAGATCAAGATGGTCACTATTCTCTTGAGAAAACCTGTGATAAATAACTGAAAACAGCAAGCAGCAACCTCAAATAACAGAATTAAATGCAGGAAGATAGAATATTCAGATTCTGCTTTCTCCTTTTGTGTAATACAACAAAATAGTGTGGACCACAATGGATGCAATCCGTAGCTGAGTTCATAAAAATCAATCAAAATATAGAATTTTTTGAAATTAATGGCAAAAGGTATCTAGTTTTCCTTTCAGTTCAGTTGGGATAAATTAGTGAGATGTACTAAGGCATTAGTACAAGTCTTCTTTTTACTAAATGAGAGGCATTTTTAATGAAATGAACTTTACAACTTCTGCCAACTAGCTAAATTAAAGCAATTTCTACAGCTGCTATAACTGAATCAATTTTAGACTGAAGATCAGGTCTTTCTAACAGTACAGAGAAAAGCTGGGGAAAAAACTGACAAAACATGGAGAAAATCTGCAATTACAAGGGGAATTTAAACAGGCAGAATATAAAAACCCAAACTGAATTAGTGCAAGGAGAACAAGGTTCTTATCTGGACTTTGAGTCCCAAAGATCTTACCAAAATTTTAACTTGTTCTTATCCTGCTTTGTCTAGATAATTATCCTAATGCCAATGGTGCTGTCACATGACATGACATATTATGTTTATGGAGTGCTTCTCTCCTCTTCCTTTGTTCATGTTTCCATCAATTTAGCCATTTAGATTGAATGAAATTAGTTCACTGCCAATGGAAATGAAGTTTTTCCTAAGCTGGAAAGTGGCTGTGTCCCATTTGCCTTTTGGAGTGACACACAGGAAATGGGAGATTCTGTGCAAGAGATGGCAAACTATATGTTATAAAAAACTCATGCATCTGCTGGAAATGTAGAGAATGTTGAAGATGGAAGCATAAGCAAAGGACCTACTGATGCTAAAATCCATCAGAAAATGAAAAATGAGTTAAGAAAATTTGTGACATTTTACCCAAACAACATTTTAAATAAAGCTTATATATCAAGGTCCCTCAAAAATTCTGGTAGAGGGACTAAATGATACAATTAAATGTATCTCAATAGGATATCAATACTGAGTAATAGAGGCTGCTTATAAAATATGCCTTTCCTTTTATGTTCATTTACCAAACATTTGCAAGATCATAGCCACCTAAACCAGTGTGATAATGTGATTCTGCTGCCTCAACTCCATCATTCCCACTTGTATGTCACTTGCTCTTGTTGCTTAACACCTCCTGTTTTATTGTTTGCAAGTCCTTTCCCAAGTCTTGTCAGTTTTCAATCTCCAGTTGACCTTCTTTGTTCACTTACTTTAAACTCTGCAAACTTATCTAAACAAAGGTGTTCCTGGCAGCACTAGCAAGTGTTCTACATGCAAATAAAACCAAAGAAATTACAACAAGAAAATGTTTCTACAAAGTATCCTTCTCCTTGCTTTTTTTTTTTCTGAAATTACTGTATCAGCTAACAATAAATCAAACTACAGTTTTAAGTTCTGGGCCATTCAGGAAATCACACACTGTGACCAAAATCAATTCCTCACCAGTTAAGAGCTGTAGCATAGTACATCTTAGCCTGTAAGTTTTGATCTCTATACACTTCCTTTTGAGTACCTCTCACCATAAAAACAGTACTGGGCTAATGCCCATCCATTCAGGCTCAGGCAATTTCTGTGGGAGGCTAGGACTTAAGTAAGAAAGAAGACTACACACAGTTAAATTATAGTGAATACAAGCCTGCACTCTGAAACTGCTAAGATCTTGCTCACTGAAGCATTTGCCCATCTCATTCTTGAAAGAAAACAACTCAAAAACCACAGGAATGAAACTATTTGCAAAAAGCAAGCATGAAAACTGTACGTCATGGGTTCAAAACTTCCTAACCACAAATTCCTGAATATGATTAAAGATCAAAAAGGTTTTCTCCAGTATACTAGTTTTAAATCTCAAAACTAAAAACTACAATGATCTATAAGCCATGAGATCAAATCTTCCTATTAAAGTTCCCACAACAGGTTTTCCACAGGTCCCTAACATTAAATGGTGGTTTCACTGATTGAGATGGAGAGAAAAATGGGGGAAGATTTCCCTTTGCAAAAGCTGAGACATCAAATATAGCAGCTTATTGCTTTGTTTTGATAAAACACTGCATTATAACTTCACTATATAAGTCTGTATTTTATCTTTGTGTACTCCCTCATTTTTATATAAATCTGGATTGATTTGTCTCTTATTATCTGACACTCTGAAAAAAAAAGACATTTTTTATGTGGACAATCACCTGAAAAAAACATTTAATACAGAAACACTCAAAATTAAATAAATAAATGCATGCATTCTTTGATATTTGTGAAATCAGCCTTTTAAATTTTTTTAGATGCCTCAAGTGTAGGCTTGTGAGAATGTCTTTTTAAAGTAAGAAAAGAAATTTCAAAAGAAGTCTCAGGCTTTGGTCATTCACTAAGATTCTTAGCACCAAATTCTAATCTCAAGTGCACCAGTGCAACAGAAGCCACTGTTTGCTTTTAGAGAAAGAAGTCATTACATAATGCAGAACATTTATAAGTTAATGATTTGAGGCATTAGAATAGTTTTTAATAATTTGTTCTCTTCTCAGGAATTAATTTTACTGAAATCGGCACATTTCTGACAACGTAGAATATCAAAATGCAAGTCAGACAAACTGTATTCAGTCTCTGAATTTCCTCTGCAAGTTAATGTTCTCACATCTTTTGCTTACATACCATATTCTCTTTCTGGGTGCTACTAACAGATATCTTAGTCCTTGCTCTTTCTCAAGAGCAATTGCATCTCAGAAATAAAGAAAGGGGTTTCCATTTCATGCATTGATTATAAAGTTTTTCAGATAGCTTAGTTGCTGTAACAGTTTTCTTGGTGTGTCCTATATAAATATTACTGTAATTAGAAGTAAAGCAAAGTGCATTTTACTACAATGTAAATCCAGAAATACAGCTACAGCACAATATGAGCACAGTAATTTTAGTATTTTTTCTTAGTGTGAAATAAGCCACAATCAATCCATAAAAGCCACAGTCAAGCCAATATAAAGATCATAATTACCTGTTATTTTAATGTTACATGGAAGACCAAATGGATACTTTCCTACAACTCCCACCTGACCATTCCAGTTGAATTCTTGTCCCAAATCAAATGGTTGTTCCATGAACTAAAATAACACAGAACAATTTAGCTTTACAGATGCATATTTACTTGCTATTTAGTTTTACTCTCTGTTACTACTGCATTCTTTATCTTGTTAGATACTGCTTGAGGTCTTATTTTTGAATTAATGTTTGATTTTTGATTGGAAGGATATAAACTCATATGTCTAACTGCAGTTCTGTTTGAGATCAAACTTCCCCATGCCCACCAGTTTCTGGCCTTAACAATCATCGATAACTACAGACTAGGTGTGTACAGAGAAGCACATCTGGTGTAACATTTACATAAATCCCCAGAAATGCCTCTTTGACCCTGTATCTCTTAGGTTTTACCACCTGCAACTGTTGCGAGTATTTTTTCCGATAGCGTGTCCATTTCTATCTTCTGACCCTAAACAGATCTAGGCAGGAACCTACATACCCCATGTACTTATGTAGAGTACGTGAATGTTTATGACTTGTTACCAAAAAATAGCATGGACTGTATGAAAACTCTTTATTTCATTACCTGTTCCAAAATGGCCTTGAAGTTATAGAGTCTGACCAGACCCATGCTATACATTACAATCAGGATTCCATTAGAAACAGCAACATCTGTCACACTATTACCAAAAATCTGGAATAAAATGAAGCAAAAAATATTCTATTAGAGAATAAGTAATTGTGAGAGAAGAAATAATTGAGAGAAAACACAAATAACTGACATTGTGTCCTTGATTTTGCAACCACTTTTTTTTTTCATTCTGACTAAACTCTGTGATCAGTGTTTAAGTTCTAGTTTTCTGTAACTCATCTGTTCTGCTGAGTTTTGTTAATCCTTTACACTGCAGTAACACCTGAGGTTACAGCAGTCATACTCTGCAAGCAGATTCATGCTCTAATCAATTTTCAGTATATATTCATATCATGCTACCCAGTTATTATCATACATGAATAGATTATATTATTCAGCATCCCACGTTAGCAAAGCTAGCAACTCGATCTAAAAGTCCTGATTTCAGATCTTCTGTTCTTTCTTCATCCTCAGTGTAAAATACTAGTCTAATCACAACTCTATGACTGTGTACAGCTGTGCTAAAACTACATTATCCAGCTGTCACAGAGTACAGGGTTCTCTCTGAATCCAAATTAGACATATACATGAGAAGTTGACTTATCTTTTTAAATAATTATGCACTATTCATTTGTGCCACTGCTTAACACATCACTGATCTAATCCCACAAACTAATTCTTAATATTTAATTAATACCAACATGTGAAGTTGATAGGGATTTTTTAATAGATATGCTTGAAAATGTAGTTTTCTTTTTTCTGACTATATGAAAAAGCAATTAAACAAGTTAAAATAGGCTTAAAAACAATAAAAAACTAAAGAAATCCAGAAACGGTAAGACACCTACATCTTAACACTACCAGCAATTTTCTGATCTGTTTGGTTCTCCCGAGACTTTGCCTTTTATTTAGTTTTATGGCTCTTTCTCAATACATTTGCTAGCTTAGGTCTCAGTGTCTTTCAGACACAAACTCTAATAATCATCCAACCCTAAAGCCTCCTTTGTATTCTTGAGACCTCAGCCACTCTGAACTCACAATGTATTGTGGTATACCATCTGAGTAAAGCTGATGCATGAGGTGCATTCTGCAGCCTTAAGGAGCAACACTAACGCCAACTCCGATCTAACAGTTACATTCCATTGATCTGTGTCAGGTCTGGCACTGACTTCACTGCTTGCATCTCCTCTTGCTGGGTGTATTCTCACATCCCAAATGCTGCCCTGTCCATTACAGTTTTAACAATTTCTCTGATGAGTACTCGGTACAGACCCAGCTGAAGAAGGGCTCTTTCACACATTCTGCCTACTAGGACCATGATGAATCTGGCATGCCATTCCTAACCAGACTGAGATACCTTTGATACTGGCAATGTTTTTTCCAGTCCTAAATACTAATTTTGAACAGAACAATACACAGTACCCCCAAGCTTTCACGGGCACAAATGGAAAAGTTTAAACCCTTGCCTTCACTTGCCAGCCCCAATTTCAATTACAGCCTCAACCCAACCTAGCACCAGCTAGAACTCCAGGTTATAATTCTGGACCCTAAAAAACACAGTTTCCATGTTTGTACTGTTTCATGTTTCCATACACAGACATAGTTTCCATGTTTGTACTGTTTCATGTGTAAGTTGTATCCAGAGCCTTTACTTAAAATAGAACAGTAAAAATTACAATCTGACTCAAAGTTTCTTCCTAAGTATATACACTTACTTATAGGTCAGAAACTGAACTCAGGTTGTTTGTTGACTTCTTGATAAAGCAAGACATACTTACTTTTGTCATTCAGGAACAGTGATAATAAAAGTGTGAAACATTTGTAATTGCATATAGAATTCATAGACTATTACTAAGACTGGGTCAGAGGCACATCTGTCTTCAAGGAGGTGAAAAAAGGTGCACAAACACTTTAGGGTTCCCTAATTCTTATGATTGCTCTAAGAAAAGGCTAAAGTCCTGCTGCATGTCAAAGAGTAACCCAGTAAGAGAATCCATCTGTATCTTCTCTTCTGGTCATTAGAATTAAGAATATTTGCCCCAATGCCCCTATCAGACACAAGAACACTGCTGCTAATTAATGTTTCAATTGCTTTTACAAGCTGTATGACTTCTGAAATAAGTGTCTAAACTACAGCTATCATAGAACTACACTAAAGATTACATATTATTAAAGAAATTAACTTACCTTTTTGTTTATTTCCAGCATTCCAATGAATGAAAGAGGCAGAACTTGGAATACAGCAAGATAAAACAATACAGTCTGTTGGATTCCTGCCTGGGAAGGAACAATACTGAATATAGTTATTAAAAGTAAGACATTTTTATCTTCTTCCATAATAATCAAGTATAATGTCCCCATCTTTGTGCTTGTATTTTTTTTTTTTTTGATCAATGTTGTAAAAATGAGTTTTTCAACACATTTACCTGCCGTGCTGCTGCAGGGAGCTTATTCTGAGCTGACTTTACAATCATTACCTCCTGAGGAGTATCCCAGCTCAGATACCTATTTGTGAGAAGAAAGGCCTGTCTTAATCACTTAAAAACCATTTATTCATATATTACTTCACACAAAATATAATCAACTATAACAAAGCAGATGTCTGTGCCCAGGCAAACTTCAGTATTCGATTTGGAAGAGGTGCTCAAGATGTTTGCTGTTTGCAATAATGCAGAAATCCATGGAACAAGGAATGACTTATTTCATACAGGATTGTGAGAAAATTTTGGAAAGCATGAATATTCACTATCTTAATTTTTCTCCTTCCCTTCATAATCACCACTTTCTTATCCTTCAGCCTAAAGAAAATATTATTTTATGAAAACCAAAAAAATAAGCAGTTTACCAGAAGCAGTAACTGCCCTGCTTTAAAAGAGAAATATAGCTATCCTATGGAGAAGAACCTTTGCAAATTAAAAACAGCTCAGACTTCGAACATATTGTTTGTATGTTTGACCAGGTTTGTTTTTCAGCTCTTAAACTCCTCTCCTGGTATGTTGCCATTACAATACTAAAGGCTGTAAAGTTGTCAGAGAAAAGCAAATAGTAGGCTAGGTTTTGTGGAACTTGATACCAAATTTGACACCATAATACTAAAGTAAATGAAATCCTTCTACAATTAAGAGCATGCAGGAACAGTACTCCAGGTAATGTTCTAGATTAACAAGCCTGTTGTCAGCTATAGGGTAGTACTAAAATAACACAATTCCCCTTCTCCTCTATAGTACTAATCACTGTTAATTATATTAAGCCCTCCTTCTCCACTATATACTACTGACTGTTAACGATATAAAGCCTAGTTGTTGTTTAATACCTGAAGAATTTGCAACAGGAACCAGCAAGATACACTTTTTCCAGTACTTCTCCACTATCAGCAGAGAGACGTAGAAGCCAGTTCTGCACTGTCAAGACTATCAGGGAAGCTTTATAATCTGATGGATTCGGTAGCATTTCCCCCTACATAAAAAAAGGCTATTAGAAAAAAGTTTGTATCAGGAGGATACAAAACATTTTGACGCAGTCAGAACACGAAAGTAAATACACATTCCTCAAAAACTGAAGGAGGAAAGCTGCCTGCTAATCAGATCAATATCTCTAAACTCATGTCCATGCCAAATAAATATGACATAAATAATCTGCTGTCACACTTTTTGCAAGACAGTTAGCTTTTCTAGAAAAGGCACCCTTTAAAAAAATCCTTGCCTTGCAAAAATTAACTGCTTATTGATCTAATTGATACCAATCTTGAAGAGAAAATGGCTTAAGTATTTAAAAAGAAGACATTCAGTGGTAACTCAACAGTAACTGCTACAAATGGTATTTACACTGCTTTAGTTTTAGGCACCTCAAGGATAGGGCTAATATTTCTAAGCTCTGTTGACACTGGGTGAAGGGGAGAATTATGTAATTATCAGGTAGAAACAATAGAGGAGTTTTTGGGCAGGGTCGCTTCAATGGGCCTCCAGTGTATTTGCTTTTCGTTTTTTTTAATGTCAACAGATTTGAAGAAAACTAAAACTCCCAGCTACTGTCCTTGCCATTTAAAAAATAAAGAAAAGTATAAGTAGAATTTATTTTAAGGAATTAAGAATTTGTTGCATAAGAATAAAAGCACTGGTTTTAAAATCTTCCATGAAAGCTTATGAAAGAAACATTTGAATGCACTATTGAGAAATTCAGAGAAGTATACCTCTAAATGTTCAGTTAATATAAATACGGCACATGTTGCAAACCCTTAATGACCTAACTCCATAAAAACATTGAGAAAATAGTTTGGAAAGAAAAAGCACTCCATTCTAAATGTTTCATCAAAATATATTAATTTAGTATTTTGCACAAAAATGTTCTAGTAAAAAGTAATCTTACCAGTGGGCATTCCAATAATAATGCATCTTCTATTTTTTCCGATTTGGCACACTTTGACTTTTGATAAATTAGTCTTGGCTGTTGTGCAATGCTAGAGGAAAATGATTGCTAATCATTAGTCTGTTTTACAGACCACTTTCTATCAACAAGTCATTTCATACAGTTTTATAAATCCTGCCTTCTCCTTAGGCAGGTCAGAAATCTAAACACCTTAAATTGCTCTTAAAATAAGGCCTAATAAACAATAGTTATTATAATGTAATATTTAAAAGCTAATTTTCTCTAAATCTTTTGGTCTGGTTGCTTTTTTGTTTGTTTTTAGTTTCAGGTTTACCTTTAGTTTTGGGTTGGCTTTTTTTAAGTAACAAACTTAATAGTAACATTCTTGCTCTAGTGATATACATTAAGAAGAAAGCATATTTCAAAAACTAATGATCATCCTGGAACCTTCCCCTCAGGTTCTTCCAATGCTGCCTTTTATAACAAAGGTGTGGCGTCATGTCCAGATATTTAAAGAAAACCCTCTACTAATTGAAATTGATGCTGGTTGGGTTTTGCCTTTTTTCCTTTTATATATGCTCTGTATTCTCCACACATATATTTGTAACTCTGTCACCTATTGTATTAGTAGCTAGTTTTCCCAGTATTTTTCCATGGCCTTTCCCTAGGCAGAAGGACGAAACAAATTCTAGAGCTCCAAGCCCTGGGAGGTACAAGCCCCAGTGCTATCTTGGTTCTGCCTGGGAACCACGGCTGAGAACAACTCTTCAAGATACATTTTCATGGACAAAGTGCAACTAGTGCTGAAGGGGGGGCTCCAGAGAAGGGGCTTGACCTGGGGGGTGGAATTACATCACCACTTGTCCTCCTAACTGGGACTCTTTATCAATTATGCTAATTTCCTAAAACCTATAAATGTGTACTCATCCCTGTAAGGGTGGGCTTTTGTGGTCATCTTTCCATAATTGCCTCTGAAGGCCTTCATTGAAGATCCCCTTTTATATTACCTCCTTACTAAAATTATCTTGAGTTTCATTTCCAGGTTGGGAAAAAGGCAACAAAATAAAAGCTTTGTACTGTGCACAGTTTTGCCCTCTGGAGAGGATGAGACAAAGAAAAACCTGAAAGATGTTAGACAGGTTAACCCAGTCCTGAAAACACTCAGACAATGTAGGAATAAAAGCAGATTGAGATCTCAGCTGTGGATGATAGATTAACGTAATTGACTCTAAGTGTCATATGATACATAAAATACAAACCAGTCTGTCAGGGTAAACCACTATCTCAAAACTGCTCTGTCGCCAACTTCCTCAGCAATGCAGTTCTCCAAGTCCATGCTACTTCCCTCCCAGTAGGGACAGGAAAGTACAAGGGCTGGTGCATACAGATTTCCTGTCCTCTACCCTACCGTGTGCTACCTCCTAACCTGTGTCTCTGCAACTGATCATGGAACAGGAGAATATATTAGATAAGAGAACTGATCTACAAAATACATTTCCAAAAATTAGCACACACTGCAGGCTGTACTTTTACATGAAAAGTAATTTACTTATTTTATACAGAGTTCACATTGTACCAAGCTTGTTACATAGGCTGATTCTGTGACACACTCTTGAGCACAGTGCTAGTTGCCAGACTACAAAGAACTACTGTTCATTTGGCTTTTTAGTGCAAGACTAGAAAATTGTGTTAATCTTCCATTCCTGCTCTGAAAGCTGAGGTTATACTGCACCAGAAAGATTCGGCTTTCTTTTACCAAAGTAGGTGTCACATTAAGATACAACAGCATCTAAATGTAATTCAAAGATTATAAACCAAAGATTTATCACCTGCTTATTTTTTGTTCCCAAGTAAACTCCATTTAATTCACAGCTATGAGTAAAGTTAGCAATATAACACAGAATCAGTCTCAAACCTCTAAGTCAGTACCTCATAATTGCAAATTTATTACCTGGTAATACAGCATTGGTAATTGTCCATGTAAATTCTTCCTCTTTCATATGCAATAGGAGATGCAGAATGAGTTGTCCAAACATTCTTGAATTTAGTACTTTCCTGAAACACAATAGTTTTAACAGTGATGGCTGTTTGTAACAAACTTTGCTTCTGAAAATATTTTATTTGGCTCCTGCAACTTAGTAACTTACTTTAATTAAAACTTTACTGCCGAATACACGAGAAAGAATTTACTTTTATAAATAAAATTAACAGACCTTTTATAAGAAATTTTTGTCTTTTTTAAAGACCAAATTAAAATATTTTTAATTAGCTATTATGGACAGCAGGGGTAAGAAATATTTTGCCATTAACTTGCCTGTATTAAAACTGGCAACTAAACTTCCATAGTGACTTGTGAAATCAAGGACTAAACTCCCCAGAGTATAAATATGCAGAGAATTCTTTTATATGTAATTAATTTGATTTCTTGAATACTTAATTCCATTCTGCTGGTGGTGTTTGGTGTGAAAGACAGAAAAATGTATTTACCGTTAGTTGCAATAAGCGCCCAAAACGTTAATGAAATAAACCGCTCACAATAAACTTTCTTGCATGCATTTGAGATATCAGGAGCTCTATGCCATTAACAAAGGTTCCAGTCTTAGAAAAAATAAGTGTAAGTCAGACGTACTTATTTTTATTTCAGTAAGCATTGCATGCCTATTGATCTAGTTACATAAGCAGACACTTCAGCTGACTTCCAATAAATGTATTTTCAATATAACTGCCAATTCACTTCCACATTCTTTTCTAATGTATTTCTATCAACTACTGTATGGAAGCAGTAACTGTTTTGACTAAAAAAAAAAAAAAGAAAAAAAGGTTAACTTCCGTTTGTAATTGGTTTAATTCCTATTTTTTCTGTAACGTCAGTTTCACTGAGAACTGGGGTTATGTATACCTGAAAATCTCTGCCAATTATCTTATTATGCTAACTCCTTTCAAATTCAACATGAAGCACTAAGAATTCAAGATTAGTATTAAATATGAAGCCATCTTAGGGAAATAGGGATATAAAATCTCATAAAAGGTTATTTCTAACACAATTATTAGATACACGAGTGCCTTTGCAGTTTTTGCCCAGGACAATCATCTCTACATTTCTAGGTCTGAGCCTTGTGAAATAATTTTAACCATTACTCTCTTCATCAAAACTGCACCTTTTTTCTCCCCAGACTTGTTCTCCAGCGTGAGCGGGACCTCTGAACACCTGGGCTGAGGACTGACACTCAGCCCCCTCGGCTGAAAGCCCGCACCCGCGGGGCTGCAGCCAGCGCCGAAAGGCAGCCTATTACCTGACACATGATCCTTCTGAGGAGTCCCAGGTTCTTCCTGTGGGCGACACCAGCATCTCTGGCATAGAAGCCGTGGGCCCTGCGGGTGAGGAGGCGGCACACGTTGTGCACGCCGCACGCCCGGAGGGCGGCCCTGCCCCCGCCGGCGGCCGCCTGCGGGCATTTTCTCGGCCCGCGGGGCGGGATCGCCTTTCTCCCCCGCTCCAGGCTCGCTCTCGGCAGGGCGTGCAGCCTTGCAGGCCCCGGCCCGCGCCGGGTTTATCTCAACCCCCCGCCCTTGCCCGGCGAGAGGTGAAGCGAAGCGGGAAAAGGCCCGAACGGCCCCTTGACTCCCGAGCGAGGCAAGCTAAGGCCTTTCGACGGTGCTCCGCGCCCCGCGCTTCCCCGGCCGCCGCAGCTCCGGTTTCCGCAGACGCCAGGCGGGGCAGCCCTGCGCCGCCTCCCCCGCGGCCCGCCGGGTACTGTAGTTTTTCCGCGAGAGGACTCGCGCAGCGCGCCCGGACTTCACCTCCCGCCGAGCCCCGCGGAGCGCCGCCGCTGCTCCTGGGCGGGCCGGGCCGGCTGAGGCGGCCGCGTGGTGCCCGCGGGTGGCGGCGAAGCGGGGTCGCCCTACCGTACAGGAGCGCTGCGGCGTTGGCACTGATAAGACAGCACTCCGAGGACCGGGCAGGAGCAGGCGCTGCGCAGGGGTCGGTGAGAATCACCGGCAGCGGCCGCCGGCCGGTACCGCGCAGCCGCCCGCGCTCCAGGAGCTCTGCCCCGGCCGAGCTCCCTGCTGATCCTCCGCGGAAGGATGCGGGCGCTCGACGTGCGGGGCGTGCAGATAGAAACATTTTACACCTTGTTTTTTCAATTAAATCAGAAAAGTTTTGTTAGTGGTAGCTAGTTAAGGAGAAGTGGGAACTGGTGGTATCTTCTTTCTTTTAAAATGTTCCTGCTCTAGACCTCAGCTTTCGGGGTGAGGCGCGGGGCATTCCCGGGGATGAGCGCCCGGCTTGGCACCTGCGAGCCTTTGGGCACCAGCCGCGAGTCTTTTTGAGTACGGCGGTGTGGGATTGAGTGTACCCGGACCTGGGGGGAAGGTTAAGGGATTGGTTGAAACCCATTTAAAACTCCAATGTCAACAGAAACTTCTTAAGATGTATGACACTTCGTTTTTGTATTTTTAGAGCTACATCCCAAATGCTGTCACGGTCATCAATCTCTACTTGCCAGCAGAGCAACTGAAGTCTGGTAGACCGAGTCGTTTCTCTTCCTTGCCAGAGGCCAAGCGCCCAAATGGGGTAATCAAAAGTTGCTGATCTTTTTGTGTGCCCATATCTATTCTTTGGGATCTGAGTGGAACCTTGAATCTTCACTGATATGAAGCAAAGAGAGGGTCCTTTAAATTTCTGGTGCTTTGCAGTTATTGCCTGAAGGGAGCTAAACACAAACACGGTGGTTGCAGTTGCTCCTTCAAAGAGCTGATTAGGGCAGTAAGTGGAGCATACTGTCCACTGGATTTGCAACATCGCCGGTGACTTCAGAGCTGGCAAGGCGGGTTGTGGCTCATCAAAGTACACATGGACATCCAGAGTCCTGCAAGAATGTAAATGGATGAGGTTCTTGAATATAAACTGTAGTTTTATATTCTTGAATATAAAACAGTAGTGAAATTCATGCTGCTCTATCCCAATTCTCATTACCTTTAATAAAAAAAACCCCATAGTTTGTGTTGAGACAAATTATCTTTTGTTAGGCAATGCATTTAAATAGTCAGAATTTTGTAGAATTTATGTTTAAAATAGTTTAAGTGATTGCATTAGGAGGTGTAGATGTATCTTCACTGGAAGTATGTGTATACATACGTACGTGTGAAGTCTCAATAGCTTTTTTTTTTTTCCTTTTTCCTCCTTCCTGTGTAAGTAGCAGCCAGCAGAGGGTGTGCAGGGTAATGAGGAACCCTTCTTTGATTATTCAAGTAAATGTTTCCAGTAAATCCGCAGGATTTATCTCCCCTTCTCCCTCACTGCATAAACTGTTTCCTCTTTGCTCGACTTTTTTTAACAGGCTACCTCACTTGTGGAAGCTTGTGGAAGAACAGGCACTTCTTAGCACATGTATATGTGATTAAAATCATATCTGGTGGGGCAGGTTTGTTTGTTTTTATCTGCTTTGCTTTTTAACTAATTTTAACTTTGTTGTCTCTATAGGAATCAAAATAAATCAAAATAATTTTTCTTTTGTTTTTCTTTTCCCCTGAGAGGCACTGCTCTGCAGCAGTTTCACTGAAGTTGCTGTATGCTCACAGGGAGGTCTGCATCATTCCTGGTGCATGAGAAAGAAAAACAGTTGAAATTTTTAGATCTGCTGAGTTTGAGACGTCGTGAAATACTCTGTTGTTTCAAATGTGCATAATTTTTTTGAAGTATATAATTGAAAAACTAATTATGAAGCCCCAAGAGAGCATGATTAGTCACTTGGTCAAATAGAATAGGATTAAGCACTCAGTTAATGAATGAGTCTGGTTAACAGTAAAGTCACTCTCACCCCCACCCAGATTGGAAATGCTAAAATACATACATATTAGTATGTATGTATTTTTAAAATAACCATTGGTAATTCATAGTTGTACCTTCTGTGTGGCCATTATCTTGAATTTTTTTTTTCCTTTCTGTCCCCAGTTGCCACTTGCATCTCTTTTGTGTAAGGTGTTTTGAGTTTTGGTAGTGTTTGATGGTGATAATATAGATTAGCAAGGCTTTACAGAAGAGCATTGGGGATTAATGGTCAAATGTTGTCTAGATAAGCTTCTGGGTACCAAGCGGAAGTAATTGTATGATGTTAATTGTTTCCAGAATACTTTTCTGTCTAGGAATGTAACGAAAGCTGCAGGTACTGTTCCTAATATAGGCTATTTTTGTCTTTATAACAGAGACTCTACAAGTAGGCTTAGTGATTGGAGATGGAAGAAGTTGTTAGATTTGTAGTTGGAGATCAGCCAAATGTCAAAATATTTTTATCCAATATGTTCATTAAATTAGATTCTTGGACAAAAGTAACAGGTTATTTCTGTTCATTTTGGTTTTGGGTTTTTTTTCCCCTCTGACATCTCTCTCAGAATTGATACTTTAAAAGAATTTTACTCATCAATTAAGTGGTGTACGAATGTTTTGGGATGTAATTCACTGTTAAAAAATCTTAGAGCAGTTCTTTTCTCCTATATCTAATTTTTCTTCTATGGCTGTGACTACTCAGGGTTTTAATGACAACATCAATTAATTTAATTAGCCAACTTCAGGTCTGGCTAGCAGTTGATGCGTGTACATTCTTCTGCATGTTCACCTGCAAAAAGCTGTACTAAAGATGCTGTGTTTGCTTGTTTCTTACAATTTCTCAAACTGAGGACCTCATCTGTAGTTGTAACAATGACAAAGCTGTAAAGTCTAAAAGGCAGTACTCCCCAGGGAAACAAAGACTTCCATGTTGCTCTTCAACATGGTTATCGAGTGCATTGTTTCTTTAAGGGTTTTTTTCTGAAAAATAGTTATGCTGCTACAAAATTTAGTAATTTTTATTGTAATTCAGTTTTATGTTAATTTCCTTAAAGATGAAAGTTGAGTTGTTTTGATTAATAATCAAACTTAAAGTATTCCTGACTGTGACTGTGAACAGGGAAAGAATTCCTAATTCTTTTAGGCAACATTTCTTGCTGTCATAACTTTAGGGTACGATCATCTTACCTGATAACAAGAAAGGGTGTTTGCCTGTTTCATTAACAAACTTCAGTTAAACAATCGAGCAATGACTCCCTTCAGAAAATGTAATTTAGGCTTACAAGTGATTTAATGCATTTTGAGCTTTTAGTAGCCATGTTGCCAACTAATCTTGTGATCTGTAGATGACTTATAACTCTCAGGGATGTACGTGCATGTCTCAAGCGAGTTCATTCACATTTAACACAGATTGCAACAGGAAACTTCCTCACCTACCCCACTTGCCTTACATTTTCAGAATTTATCTGCTAAAATTGTTCGACTATCACTCAAAGGCTCACTTTTTCATAGAAAGGCTTGCATATCTGGATTTTACTGATGTGAGATCATCTTAGTCATCTGACTATAGTTCCCATCTGTGCATCTTTTCATGTTCTTATTGAGATATTTAGAAAGCCAAGAAAAATTATGTGATGAGCCTAGCAGCTGAATCATTGTATTTTATGGTGAATATCAATGCTGGCACAGGAAATGCAAGATACTAACTCAGGTTTTTTCAAATGATTGAGGGAGGAAGAGGATTTGTGAACAGTTTGCAATGTAATAATGTAATCTTTATCCAAGCATTTCTATAATTTAATAATAATAATTTTGGATTGTGGTTTGGGGTTTTGGAGGACTTTCTATTTGTTTTTATTTACAATAATTTTATTTTTCATTGCCTTTATGTAAATTACACATTTTGCAGAAATTGTCATGATGTCTTAATTTTCATGTATCATAATTATTATTTCATTATATCCCATATATGTTAATAATTATGGATTATGTTATGAAAAATGCATACATATTTTCAAATAAAAACCAGTAAAAACTTGTAGTAATTGAAGTATAAATTGAAATAGTTTTACTTGCTGAGCCACATTAAAAAAAAACCATAATAAACTCATTAACATTAGAAGAAGTTTTGATTTTTTTAATAGGCCTAAATGTTAGATTTTCACTGTATGGCAATGCTTCCATGTCTTGGTAACATTGCAGTCTCAGCAGCCAAAACTCACAGTGGTTTTATTTGGCATTGTCGACTACAAGGCAAACTCCATTTTATTTAAACTTTGACAAAAAGAAATTTTAATATTTTTTCCTTTTTTTTCTGTAGGCTTAAAATGAATAAACAATGCCCTTTTTAAGGCATGACTCATTCAAAAGTACATGTTAAATAAGAAATTGTTCATTTAATTGAAATGATTCCTTTGCCAGTCTTTGTATTGATGTGGACAGATTAATACTTTTCAATTCACAGTACAAGACTTGTGATCAAATACTACTATTTTCCTCAAGATAGAAATCTTTGTTTTGCAACCAATTTGCACAGAATGTTTTCTAGTAGTGTCTTATGCCTGTTCTTTTGTAACTATGTTTTGGATTTCCAGTGCATTAAATTTGTATGTGTGGTTTTATGGAAGCAGCATTGCAAAAAAAAGAAGAGAAAAAAGGCAGAAAAAAATAGGACTTACAATAATTTTAAGGAAAAAAGAACAAAAGCCCATCAGGGTAAAAGTAGTAGGAGGGGTGTTTCATTTTACTTGTCTCATAGAAAGCTTACATTAACAAGAATACGCAAAAAACCCCACCAAAAATGCTAATACTAGCTACTCAGACTTGTTTTCTTTCATTATTGATCTTTTATGTAGATATACTAAGTAAAGTAAAATATAGCAATATAAGATAAAATTATACATGTTATAGAAAAATCTGAATCACTTTATAATTTCCATTGATAGAAATTAAACGTATAACAAGTACATTTCAAAGACAGCAGTGAACAGGGATCAGGAGAATAAATGGCAGAAATGTTGGAAAGCTTTATGTGCACTATATTTACACCTGAAAAAATGTATTTAATTTCCTATTTAAAAGCATAAAACCATAGTCACAGTTCTAGAGTGAAATCTTTTGAAGAAAATGAGTGGGGTGTAAAATGTCAATTTTGCTGACAGTATGTACCCACTAGAAGAAGTGGTTTCTTTACCGATCATTTCTTGCTTGCATTCGTAAAGGTACACTATCAGTCTTGGGTTATTGTTTTACTGTGTATTTCTTTTCCTTCCCCTCCCTGATAAGACTTTGAAATGATACCAGGTAATTTATCTTTTGACTGATTTCATTCTAGTCGTGTACTTTGGGATTATTTGGGCTTTCAGCACACTGAAGGGATGTTGCCCTTTTCCAAAAAGCATTTGAATTGATATTTTAGTAAATGATTTTTAGTAAATCTGATACCTGTTCTTGGTTATTTGACCAGTCTCTCATGTAAGTGACATAAACAGTTGCGTTACTACAAAACTGTAATTTGAGTTAAATGTGTTTTCAGGTCTCTCAACACAACAAACTTAATTACAAGGCTTTCTGCTTTATATCTGAGGAAAAACAAGATGCAATACAGGCACCAAAGTAGTAGACGACCAACGGTTCCACTCGGATCACGGATTTTAACTGATCCTTCTAAGGTCTTTGAGCATAACATGTGGTGAGATATTTCTTCAAGGATGATTTTCATATAATTTTGTATACTATTTACTCTGCTGAATAATGGTGTGGGTGTATAAAACAAGGTGCTGCCAGAATAGACATATGAAGGTAGCACTAGAGAAAACCTGAGACAGTCACAAATAATCTGACAGTTACGACCTCTCAGTGACTTGCATTAAAAGCTGCCAAGCAAATAGTTAGTCAAGGAGTGAAAGGCAAAATATTATTATGGATCAGTAATCAATTAGGAGACAGGGGATGTAGAGATAAGATAGTCCATGTTATTTAAAATGGCAGAAAGTTTCTAGGTACAATAACGTTGCATACTGGATTAGCGCCCTAGTCTAAAATTGACACAATTTTGAAAGGAACTTGTGAATTACTCATATTCTTCTAAAGGTGTACTGAAGATGTCGCAGATAATTCAGCAGAAATTTTCAGCCACTGCAATATCAAAAAAAGCAAATCAAATCTTAACATAAATAAACAATGTAATAGCAGAGGAGACATCAATGTGTAAGTGCTGACAAGAGTAAGAATTGCCCTGATTTGCAACATCTCCATCTCTAAAAGGTGCTTTTGTGATTAATGTGTGCTCAGAAAAGAGTGAGACTGCTAGTCAACACAGTGGGAAAAATGAGACACGAAAGCCCAAGATTTTTGGTTGTGGAATGGAGATGAACACAAAACAATTAAGTGATACAGGAAGTATTAGAAGGATAGAAGATTATCCAAGTCTATTTAGAAGGCAGAATATCTGGTTTCCCAAATATCTACCTAAGATAGGTAGGTAGATACCTAAGATATTTGGGAGACCAGGAATTTCTATTCTTAAAGTTCATCATTAAACCCAAGGAATATAAGTTGAGAAGTGGGAAATTTAGAAGCTATACAAAAAATTACTTCTTAAAAAATTTTAAGGTATTTTTGAATTCTGTTACCATTTTTGAGAGCAAAAGTTTAGCAAAATAAGGAAAAGGGACTGGATGTGGCTAAAATAACCAATGGGTTATCATAGGAGTAACATGACACATTTCAGGACTTAAGCTGACTTCATAGAAGTAATCTGAAATTTTTTTACTTTCCTCAGAGATGTTGTCTGCTGTTAGCTGTCAGAGAGGTTACTGGACTAACTTTTAATTTGCTGGGGTTTTTAAAGTATTTTTTATAACCCATTTTATCATTCCACTTTGCTTTTTAATTGAAATTATTTAAAAAGATTCTCTATATCAATATTCTGATGAATAAAAATTCTTAAGAATATGATACAGAAGATTTTCTTCTTGTTAATAAACAAGTATCTTCATTACTCTTTCTAGTGTTTAAATTTGGGCTTAACTTAATAGTTAAGACAGCTAGATTTGTCCCCTGTTAGTTCTAAGCTAGATGTCCCCAAGCTATGGTCCCTAATGCTTACCACTTTCAGGCTAAATTTGGAGTTGACTATACTTCCTTGGTCAAGGAAGCTGGAAGCTGTCTGATTATTGTGTTAAGAATGTAAAGTTTGTGTTTCATAAAACTATATGCAATGTAGTTCTTAAGAATCTTCCAGGCTTAGTGCTTCCTGCTAGGTGGACGAATCCTTTACATAAAATGTAAAATCAGTGTAAATGCTGATTGAAATGTAGGCTATATAATCAAGGGAGGAAAAGATTTTAAGAGAAGGGCCACCCTTTTTCTGTAACATGGGTTTTCAATGAAACTGTTTGTTTTGTAATTTCCTTCAAAAAAATTGATCATGTGTAGCTTCAGTTTTACCTGCTACCCTTTGGTGACAGTCTAACACAGAGTTATCAAACTTTGATGCAGGTGGTTGGGATGGATTGTGAAGATGGAAGTGAAGAAACAGGGTTGTTCAGAAAGTGGATCTGCAGATGAATCCATGTAGCTCAGATGGGAAAACAGGTGAAATTGAATTGAAGCAGAGGTGCATGGAAGTTGCGATGGTCTTGATAAATCAAGAACCTGGCTGTGCTGGGGGGTAGGTCATTGTTTCTGAAGCTCATTGCATTGGCAAGGTTCTCACTGGGGAGATAAGGAGAATTAGGATGTGGTGGTAGTGCTAAATAGATTATACAGGGTGAGCATAAGAGATTCGTCTTCTCTAACATTGATGTATGATGTCCTTTTGTTTTCCACTCATCATCTTTGTTAGTTCATAAAGTGGCATTCTTTTTGTGTGAATTGGCAAGAGAGACAAGAGCTGCTACCATTGCTGCTAGAAATACTAAGTAAATTAAATTTGGGAACTAATGCTGTAGATGTCTATTGTGGTGCTTTTCTGTCGTTTTGAGAGAGAAGTAATGAATGATGCTAAACATTGGAGCAAAAAATGCCTGCTTCTGTTCAGGTCAGTAATTGAACCAGTTTTCATATTATCACAGAGATAATTAAACCCTAAGTTAGCAAACAAAGTAGCAGAAAAAGACTAAGTTGAATAGGCTGAACTGAAAGCAGCATTGTTTGATCTCCTATCAGGCCTACTCATGTTAACAGTTCCTGGTGTGGTTAAAATGGATAGCTTGCTTTGCTGCTCTCATTGTTCAGCTTAAAACACTTCTGTATTTAAACACTTCTGTGCTTAGAATTCTTATGTGTCCTGTGTTCCCAGCAGCTTGTATTGCTGAAGGAGCTGCCTCATTTGAGGCATCCATACTATGTAAATAATTGCTGTAAGGACTATGCAATGTCCCCTCTTTTGTAGATTTTAATCAAGAAGAGCTACAGCAGTATTATTTGGGATCTACCATATAGAAATTTCTACAGAAGCACCAAAAGGGGCTTTATGAATTTCCAAGGAGGGAAAAAAAGGGGAAAAAAAAGGCTGATAATGAAGATGGAGGGCTTCAGGCACCTTTAGTATTGTGTATAGAGCCCCTAAGGGCTCTGACAGACACACAGTGATGGATTAAAATTGATCAGCTAAAGCTTACAGTAGAGCAAGTCATCTGTCAGTAAGGGCTGATTGTGTATTATTGCCATCTGAATAGTCCTTGGTTTCAGCTTGCTGGAATAGGCAAGGTCAAAACTGGTGATAGCAGTGAGGGGAGCAAGTCTTTCCAAGAGGATGTCTGCCTGGTAATGCTTCGCTCACTCAGTTTTATTCTACTGCAGCGTGTCTGTCAGAGCCATGACACTGCACAGGAACATTTGGTATATGAACAAATACAGGAAGGGGAGAGGCAACCTGCTGGGGACAATAATGAGAAATATTTCAGTAGAGAGGCGGAAATCAAGTCTGAGGCAAGCAGACAAATACATACCAATTAGTCTCCCACAATTAACAAAAGAGGAGCAGTGAAGGTCTAAGAATTAAATTACCTATATATCACCAAGTACGGAAAAGGAAGATGCTCATTAGCTTTTAGAGACAATCAACTCTTTTCAAGTTGGCACCTTCTTCCTCTTCCCATAGTAACCAATGGAATTTTAGTCATGGGCTTTCAGTTAGCTGAGTTCAGTAGGATTAGGATCTAATTGATTACTTGAATTATGTTATCTAATTTAATCTGTTCAGACTGGACAATTTGGAGGGACAGCTGATTGGCTTTTGAATACGTCCTGCAGCACATTTTTGGGCACTCCCCATTGTCTGATCCAAACCAGAATCTGCAGGGAAGGCAGTTCAGTCACCAGAGTCACATCTGGACTTGGTTCTGTGACCATGGATTAACATAACATTTAGGTAATCACTTCACACAAGTATAGATGGCATAGACTTTGGAAACATTGCAGCACTGGTTGACTTTTCTTACAAATATCTCATTCTGTTTTTTTTTTTTATCTCTATTCCTCAGTAAAGTAAAATCCTGTTCATCAATTCCACCTGTTCCAATTGAATAGGTGGATTATGCTCCCTGTTTCAGAACAGCTGATTTCTTTGCTAGTCCTTAGTTCATCCTCATAATGTGAAGTGTTTCTTGCATTAGGGTGTTTGTTGGTAGGTCTTCTATTGTATTCAGCTAAATACAGTTCTAATGGGATACTCAAAATACATTCCTGTAAACACACTCAATTTGCAAGATACATATAATCCTGTTATTAATAAAAGAAATACATTCTACTTTAGTCTTTTTGCAGATGGGACATGTTTCTTAATCACTTGACTTTTACCTAATTAGTAATTAATTTTTATCTATCATGCACTGAAACTTAGGTTTTAACTGTCAGTCTTCTTGTGGTCATTTGCTTGCACTCAAAAAATTAAAAAAAAAAGGTATTTGAGACAGTGTAGCTAATTCATTACTGTTTTTCCTGGGAAAAAATATTATGAAAAACCCTATTGAAAAGCTGTTGCTTCAATTGCCTTCTGCAGGGACCACATGCAATGGTCACAAGAAGAAGAGGAGAATGCCAAGAAAAAAGCAACAGAGAACTCTCTCGTGAAAGTTCAATCGGAAGACCAAGGTAACAAATTTCAAATGGTATAAAAAATTTTTAACGCTCTTTATTAAAACATTTGAAGATGCTGTAGAATTCAGGAACACTCTTTTTATTTCTACATTCTTTTGTCTGAATTTTTAAATTTGTTTTTTGTTTTTTTCCATTTGTTGCCTCAAAAGATCTCACAGTGTGTTTTTCCTAACAATACAGTCACTTATTTGAACAGTTTTACAATTAGGGTGGCAACAGACTCTGTGTAAAACGTGCATCAGTATGGTGCAGTTGTTCTGACCCATTTCGCAGTCCTCCAGAATACAACTCCTACTACACAAGACTGTTACAGAATCAAAGGGAATTAATTTGCAATCAGCTAGGGTGCTGGGGATGAAGATTCCCATGTACAATATTCAAATGCTTTTCAGTGATTTGGGAACAATTTAGAGAGCTTGTGTTTGTTCATTGCACTGTATTTCTGTTAAATGCCATGAAAGTTGCCGTGGTCCCAGCTGGTCCCAGCTTGCTGCCTTTGCCAGGCTGAGCTGGGAGTGCTTCAGGAGTCCATGTGCTCACTTTGTGTGGAAGGTGTTCCACCACATCCTGCACGGTCTGCTCTCTAAGGGATTAAGGAGTTTTGTGCCTGTCTTCAGAAGGCAATTTCATGTATTCTGGGCTTCTGAAGAGTGATAGCTCTAGTTTCAAACTGGCAAACTGAACCATAGACTAAACTCTAGGGTAGTTATGAATGCTAAAGCTGGAATATCAACTTGGTAGTAGCATAGAAGACTGGATTCTTCATTTGTTGTTCTGTTAGAAGGATATTCTGAAAGTGGTTACTTGGATATCCTGTGCCTCAGTAAGGCACGACATGCCTTACTTAGCATGTCGTGAATCTGCCAGATAGTGTCTATGATCCTAAGCCTTGGTGTAACTAAGGCACATGTTGGAGTTTATTTGAATTACCTGAGAATGTGCCTTGCATTGTGTGCCCTTCATCACCTTGAATACTCTGAGATTGTCAGCCTGCCTTTCTCTGTTACCTCTCACATTCTTTATCTACATACAGGAGTATAATGTTTGTTTTTCAAAAATTACATCTAATATCTTGATTTCTATAAAAAGCTGAAAAAGAGCTCATAATTGACAAGTAAGCTGTGTGGCTGTGTGCTCATGGAACCTTGCATTCTTCATCTACAATCAATTAGAAGTTAGTTTGTGCTGTTGAGGAATGGAATAATCAGGCATTTGTCTATTGCCATGGAACACAAGAATCCAAGGACATTTCCTATGAATGCCCCTCTGTTTAGAATTTGAATAGGTGAGCATTGCTGATAGTGTTCCTTCAGAAAGCTTCAGCTTCATTCTGCAAATGGAAGTACATTTTGGCCTATTTGTGTAAACAATTAACTAGACCAAGGCTAATGAGCAGGTTATTTTGGGGCCTTGAAAACTACAGTAAGGGGAAAAAAGACAAATTTCAACAATGCTATTATATTAATAAAGTAGAAGAGCTCTGGTGAGCCTTTTTAAAGCAAGAGCAGTGAAACTGAATGAACTCATGATACTACCTTTAGGAATTGGATTTACATATTAGATGTGCAGTTTCTTCTCAGGCATGCTTGCTAGCAGTTGAAGATCCTGTAATGGAGAAAAATCGATAATTGATTGACAAAATAAAGGGTTTTTTGTTTATTTGTTTGTTTGTTTTTGTTGTTGTTGGTTGGTGGGTGTTTTCTTGTTTTTTTCCTTTGGGGTTTTTTTTTTGGGATTTTTTTGGTGGGTTTTTTTGGTTGTTCTTGTTTTGGTTTGGTTTTTTTTTTTGTTTGTTTGTTTGGTTGGGGTTTTTTGGTTTTTGTTTTTTTTTCTTGGAAGTTTATATGTTTTTTAGTTATGTAAATTTTACATGCTTTGGAATATTTTGTGGGTAGGCTAATTAAATACACAAAATGAAATAAAAATTTGATAATACTGCATGCATGTTATTACACAGAGATGCAGGAATGACCCGTGCAACAATACAAACTAAAGTGTTCCTTCACTTAAACCCATGTCATTCATACTAACCCACTTTGAAAGGCAGACTTTAGCTATTTCTTTCCTTCAGTTCTGAAATCTGGAATACTTGATGTGAATTTAAGTACAAGGGTTCTGAGCAAACTTGTAGGAAAATTGTGACTATAGCAATGGGTGATAATAATTAAAGAATCTTTTGACTAGAAGGGTTTTGGTTTTTATACTGAAGCTGAGCAATCTATAAACATGCAACTTAAACTATTGAAATCTGATGCCTATGTGACCTCAGTCAACTCTGAACTTTTAATATAAAACAGGCCTGTACAATTACAGTTACATGGCTGGGTCCTGCCCTTTAATAATACAATTGGATGTATTAAATGTTAATTTTAAAACATTATGCAAATTTCTAGGACAAGGCATTCTGCCACCTCCTTACCACTTCCCACTGCCTGTCTGTGCCTCTAATGATAATTCTCAGCCTTGTTTATCTCTGAAAAGCTGTAGCAACTTAGAAAATAATATGTTAAGATTTAAAGAGAGTAGTAGAAGTGCACTGTACATTTAGTCTGTACATTTATATTAAAAGAATTAATGTGTTGATGTGAGTGAGAACAAAATAGGAAAGGCAGCACTTTGTATGAGGTACACTTTTGCAGCAAGAGATGTCAGGGGTAGCAAGATAGTTCTGCTAATGCTTTGGAAATAAGGGGGAAAAAACAAGAAAAAAATATTTTGTTTGGTACTTAGGAGGGATAAGGAAGGGAAAGCCATCAACAAAAGAGACATTGAAAAGCTGTAATTCTTATCTTTTTATCAGCCTTCCTTTGAAAGGGTTAGCTAGCTCCAGTCCAGTGGCTAGCACAATTAGTGCTAGTGAGAAGGAGGAAAGATTTTGTTCTTGAAGTGAGAAAGAGCAGGTTACAAAGTACATCCATAGAGTACATGGATGAGTGGAAAAGCAGAAAAGAGAATTGCTTTTTTAAAAAGGAGGTGGGAAAAAAAGAAGAATCAGATAATTAGTTTTTGTTCCTGGAAAAATACTGGAAGAGTACATCCAGAGCTTGCAGACGTTGGGTTCAGAGGAACAAAGGAGATGAATACTGGCCAACAAATATTTTTTCAAGAATAAATCATGTAAAATCAAGCTAATTTCCTTCTTGGAGAAGGTTACAAGCCCTGGGGATAAGGGGAAAGCAGCAGATGTCCTGAAGTTTATCCTTAGTCAGGCTTGTGACTTGCTTTACTTGACATTTTCATAAGCAAGTGAGAGCTAATGAAACTGCTTTTGGGTGAATGAATGCCTAGAGAGATGCTTTCAGACTGGAAGGCTGTGCTGGGCAGAGGAGTGTTTTATTCTGTGTCCAGTTCTGCTTGGTATTTTCATTAGTGGCCTCAGGAAATTCAAGACTTGATATTAAGTGAAAACACATTTTAAGTATGGTGAAGGACAGGATTAAGATTCAGAAAGAGCTGGACAAACGGTGGAAAAAATAATCTGAAATATATAAATTTGCTAAAAATGAGTGCAGATTTCTTTACTTCAGAATAATTCCTTGAGAAAAAAACAAACTAGGTTTTGGAGCAATTGGCTTGGTAGTCATTTTGCAGAAGAAGATCTGAGAGTTGTGGTGAATCACTAGCTGAATCAGCAGTGTCACGCTGTTGCAAAATGGCAAGCTGGGAGTTATAAACAGGATTACAACCTGGAAGCCTCATAAAATACTCCTTTTTCTCTGCAATGATGTCTTTGCCAGAATGCAACACCCAAAAGTAGTAAATCAATTGGAGAGAATCTAGAGAAGAAAAATTGAAATTATCAGAAGTCTAAAAATCAAAAAGAAGAGAGTTAGGTTTAGACAATCTAGAAAAGAGATTGTTTATGGAGGCATAGTAAAATACTTCAAATATGTAAATAGGTGTTGCAAAGAGAAAAGAGAGTAATCTTTGTTGTGTCTGCTTGATCCCTAGCTGGGACAAGAATTGCTTGACCTAATTGCAAGATGGAAGTTCTTAGTTAGGTAGTGGAAAACTGTGTAGAAAATTAAGGACTGTAATATATTACTGAAGAAAGTTCTATGTGAAAGGTGGTGTTTTAAGAATAAGTTGGACAGATTTTTGTGGAGAAGGGATATGAATTCCCTGACTGTGTGAAGTTCCTTCCAGTCCTACTTTATGACATTCTAACACTCAGAATGTTTTGTGAATTAAAAGTGAACACAAAAGTCTGTTGTAAGACTCTGAAGTGTTTTGAAAATAAGAAAGCAAGTATGTTCCTTCTGTATTGTTGAATTCTTAAAAGTGAATTACTGTGTATTTGCTATGCTGTAGCATTTATCAGTCCTGTTCACAGAACTGGAATTTTTTTTTTATTAGGTGATGAGGTACCAACAAATTTGCAATTGATTACAGAATTTCATAAAGCATGAAAGAATTTTAATTTACTATTTTTTAAATAATTGAAAAGATGCATTGTTTTTGTAATTTGAGACATGAAAGCTTGTCTGAGAATCTTCAGATTGCATATTTTGATGGTGCTGTTCTATGATGTCACTACATTTTAAAAAATATGCTGTAAGCCTGTCTACCCCTTCCTAAGTGACATAAAATCTAATTAAACCTTCATAGGAGTTACTTTGAGCACAAGCTAAGGTGAGACATAAAATATATGTGTTTTAATTTAAATGTACAATGTGTTGAACTATGGATTTTTAAACTGTATATTTGAGGTCCAAATTATATGTTGCTTTAGAGTATTTTCTAGCTAAGCTCATATTCACCAAGGTTTTGTTCTGTTTTAATTTCAGATAAATATGAGAGAGAAGCCAGTAAATATTGGAATCAATTTTACAAGACACATAAAAATAACTTTTTCAAAGATCGCAATTGGCTGTTTCTGGAGTTTCCAGAAATTCTTCCAGAAAAAAGGAGACAAGAGTTCAAAACAGAAAAAATATCTTTGGAACACACAAAAATAAATAATGACAACAGCTTTTCACTCAAGAATGGAATGTTTGAAGAAGGAGAAAAATACTGGGAGAAAAACTATGGATATGGTTCTACTGCTGAACAAGGATATGTATATATTAAAAATCAAGTAAAAGCTCTTACTGACAATCCTCAAGGTAAAAACTGTGGAGAAGAACTTGGCAAGGTGGAATCCTTCCCTGGCTGCGATGCCACTTACCGAATATTAGAGGTAATGCACTGCAGATGTTCTGCCCATCATACAGAACTCCACTTAATTACTCAAAAATCTGAGAAAGACCCTTACCAAGTATCAAGAAAGCAAGCCTTTGGAATTTTACATACTACATTCGTTTATGGCAGAAACTTTCAGAGAAACCTAAATCTGGACTTGGTTTTCCCTTTAAAGTTTTTCCCAAATCAGAATAGGGTTAGATTATCAGATTCCATTTTCATTGAAACTCAGGTTTCTTATTTCCTAAGGAAAGGTGTGAGTTTAAGTGCTTTGTCTCAAAGTGCAAGTACTTGCTGCATTCTTGCCAAATGGTGAAATTGGATAAGAGTATTGCATTTTCTTATGCAGTTTGAGAGACAGATTCTCTTAACTTCAGAAAGACGTTGGGGAGAAATGTGATCATGTAAATGATTTGAGAATTGTGGTATTATCTGATTATACTTCTCTGTCCAACATACCTTGAAGTCTAATGGGTCCTACAGGCCAACTAATTTAAGACAAAAATAACAAAAAAAGGTTTTATTTGCTCATTTATTTTAACTATCTTTCTCTTCTGATTTTAGGTTGGCTGTGGAGCTGGAAACAGTGTCTTTCCTATTCTGAAAGTTCTATGGTAAATAGTGTTGGATTTCCAAATACGAATGTTGTATTTATGTCTTCATTTTCACCAAATGTTGGTGCTGGATCAGTGCTGAAGGAAGTGTTGAGTGAACCCTTTTACAGTGCTAAGATTCTTAGTGTGTCAAACCACAAATAATGTTGGTAGCATCAGTATAGGATACTCCTCATATTGCTCCACCCTGGTCTTGGGGGATTATATTTGCTGACAAAGTTTTTCTTTGGGTGCATTCAGGCTGAGTTCTTGTAGTTAATCTTAGGCAGGTGAAATATTCTCATGTCTTATAGTTCACTATAAAGCTACTAGGTATCTCTTCAAAAGGCCAAAATTATAGAGACCATAGATAATGGCATGTGATCTACTGGAAAGGAGTTCTATTTTTTCTGAATTGGCCGGTATATTTGTCACATTACTTGTAGTTTTAGCATCAAGTCACAAGTCCTGTATCCCATTACTTAATTCATTGAAGTATCTTAATCCACTTAGCTTCTAGTTTTAGAAAAATCTGTTATGACAGCTTGTCCTCCCATCCATGTAGGCAGGAAGGTTTTATTGGAAAGGCTATGTGTGTTTCAAGGGTTGAAATAGATTTTTTTTTATTCATGCCTTTAAGAGCTTGAGAACAACACAATTCATTATTCTATCATTGAATTCTGATTGCTAGTATCACCATTATACAAAAATACTCCATTTTGCAGATATGGAAACACAGCAGGAGGAATTGAGTGATGAACCAGGGTCATACATGAAACCTCTAAGTGTTAGCATCTTCATCACACAGCAAATGCTTTGCTTTCGAGAGCATGTAGTGAAAGTTGAGCCTGGTTTCGTATGAAAACTTTGAAAGGAACCCTATATAGGAAAAGATATCATGTGGCTGTGTTTAAAAAGATGAGACAAACTTTTGTGTTTTCCTCACAGGATGCATTAGTCATAGATTGGCATTTCTGATAATTAAGAATCTACAAGTTAGATATTTTTCCTGGAGATCTCTATTCTTGTGTAAATCCTTCAGTCAATCACATTGGTTGATACATTGAACAACTTGCTTGTTTGTCTTGTATATGACCTAATAGAAAGATCTCTTATCTCTAAGCAGGCTTGGCATTATAGAACAGTTGGTTTTACTCTGAATTTAATAATATAAAAATTACCATTCTGGCAATTATATGCATATAAAGGAATATATCTATATGCACATAATTATATGCATATAAAAACAAGCCAGTGTCAAGCAAGTGTACCCTGGCTACAAAAGAAAATTTCACTAAGGTTAGTAATGTAACTCTTAAACCTCTTCCCCCTGCCTCCCTTAAAATTTAAGTTAGTGTTTTTTAATACAATGTGTCATGAAAACACCATCCAGATTAAGCCATGTGTTTGTCTTAAGTGGACTTTTTACATAGTTCCTATTCTGCTCTAAAAAAGCAAACTAAAAACCCCCCAACATTCTAACAAATCTATTAGGTAATCAGCTTAACCTTTCCCAAGGGACTGACTGAGTCCAAAGCCTGGCTGCTTGTCCTCATTCATAACAAATATGTAAATTCATCAATTCTCATGGTGATCACAGAGCTGATAAAGGTTTTCCTCAGCAAACCAAACAAGCATGGAGAATATTTTGTGCCAGAAGCATTCTCCTGTTGAGCCTTCAGGAGTCACTAGCTTAGCTGTGTATACTGTGAGATCTTACAGGCACTGGCGGAGTTTATTGATTCCCTTCTAAAGAAGCCATCTATCCAAAATCTTAAATATATTTTTAATTAATTAAATTGATCATGAGTTGATCATGAGGTCATCTCTTAGTGGGTTTTGAGTAGCTTTCTCAGTTTATCCTTCAGAGGTGAAAAAACTTTTCCCTAGAATTACTAGTATCTGATGAATGGTACAAGGAAATTTGCAGCTGGCTGAGTCTTGGATGGGAATAGAACAGAAAACAGTGCTACAGGAAATTCTTATTTATCCTAGCTGGAAAACAAAGGAGATGATAATAGAGTACAATAACCAATAAAGCTTAATTTAATTAAAAGAACAGCAAGGTGGTGATAGATAGATACATGGAACCCCAAACTTCTACAGAACTGGATGACTTTTGCAACTCTCCATCCCTGCCCAAATCATATTGCTAATTAAACTGCATGCATCGGCTAATAATGCAGTGCTCCTGTAAGAAAATGTGACCTATTAACGTGCATTTATGTATTACAGCACCAGGACATTGTCATCAGTTCTGACAGCCCTCTGTGACCTTTTTTCTTTTCCTTTTTGCTTCCTCGCAGACAAGGCTATAATTCTTTTTGTACTAGCTGTCTGTTGGTATTCTTATGAATTTGTCTGCCCTATTGGTTCATTACAACCTATGTGGCTTTCCATGTGCTAGACATCAATAAAGCATGCTTGATCAAACCTGTGGAGAACCCCAGAGGACCCTCTGAAGTTTCATGAACACTGATGTAGACTTTCATCTCATACATTAATAATTTTCTAACTGATGTTGGTTTTGTTTTCCTAGCAATACACCTGGAACCTTTCTATACTGTTGTGATTTTGCTTCAGGAGCAGTGGAGCTGGTAAAGGTAATTCATGCACTCGCTTTAGAGTACCTTACAAGTCTATAATTCAGGAGGCTGCCAGGAAGCCATCTTCATGAAAAAGAATGTGATGGCTTTGACAACTTTTAACTGAAGTTTTCAATATTCCAAAGAACAAAGTCATACTGTATGCAGAGAGGAATGAATACCATCAGTGAGCTTGCTTCTCAGCTTGAGTAAGATACCGGACAGAATAGGCTTTTATATGAGATGTTTTACAATGCAGAATAATTGAAGAAAAAAAGTTTCTTGAGTCACAGTAAACGTATTAACTACTACTGTTCTCTCTGTGCCTCTTTTCATCTTTTTCCTGACAGTCACATTCGTCCTACAATTCAGCCTGGTGTTCTGCCTTTGTTCATGATGTGTGTGATGATGCTTTACCCTATCCTTTTCCAGATGAGATCCTGGATGTCATTCTCCTTGTCTTTGTGCTCTCTACTATTCATCCTGACAGGTAAATGAAGACTAAAGGGCAAAGCAAATGGGTTAAATCTTTTTTAACTGAAGGTTTTCAATAATAGCAAAAAAAGATGATGAATCTTTGTTATTTAATAAGCTATAGCATATATAAGGTATTTTAAATGCTGTTTACCATTTTCAGGCTTCAAGAGAAAACCTGGTCAGGCTAATTATAATTAGTGAGTCTCCAGTCTCCATCAAAATACAAGGGATATATTGTAACTAAGTACATCTCTACTAGAAGTGACAGATTCAAAAAAAGGCAAATTAAAAAACCAGACTGACAGTCTTCTAGAAGGTAGTTATTTTTAGTGATCAAAACCAAACATTTGTGATTTAACACCTTACAATATGTTGATATAGGCTTAGATTGCTGATTTAGCCTCATTCAAATGCTTACATGCAACCTTTTAAACTAAAATGAATCTATAATTTTGTAACTCATTTGGATTACGTACATTTGATCTAATTTTCATGTGTGGTGTTGAGTACTGTTAGCCTTTGCTAATGCCTCTTGATGTCTAATGAACCAAATATTATGACTGTTAAGGTTGGCTGATTGTGAACATGACCTTTTTTAATGCAAAAAATGTAAAAGAGGGCATGTAAGTTAATCTTCTTGACTCTAACTAGGTTATATGAAGGGAAATACATGCTGTTTGTGTGATAATACATTTATTACTTCAAGAATGTCATTAAAATGGGCTTGGTGTGCCGAACAGTATTTGCCTAAGTCTGAGAGCTGTTTCCCTGCTACTAGTGATTAGCTTTATACAGAAAAACCTTCCTTGTATAAGATATTTCTCCTTTCTGTTTATTCAGAGATGAGCACAAGTCACACAAAGCCAGGGTCCAGGTTTCAAAAACAGTTCAATCAGAACACTTCAGATCTCCATAATTCCAGTGATGCTGCCAGAAAGAAATTGGACAACAGTGATTCATTCAGTCACTGTGCCTGTAGAAGCAGTAATCAGATGTTCTGTCAGAATTTCTGTGGATCTTTTCCTATTAGTCTCTTAAGAATACATTTGAGGTTTTTGTGGTTGATTTTCTGTTTTGTTTGTTTTCTTTTTGTTGTTTGGTTTTTGGTTTTTTTCTTTTGGAGACGGGTAGGTTGTCATTTTTGGTTTGGATTGGGTTTTTTTTCCCCAGGGCTGACATAGATGCTTTTGTGTGCGTGTGTGTGTATACACACACAGAGATTTTCATGTAATTATCTGTGTTTTGAGACCCACTTTCCAAAGATGTCTTAGTCATTACTGCCATCTCATAGAATTAAAATTACTGCATAAAGGAAAATATGATCCAGATTCATCTTGCTCAGTGTGCATTTTTTTCTGAGAACTTTGAAAGTGGGAAATGAAAAAAAAAAACCAAGGGAATCATGGTGCAGAACTTAGGTACTTTGAAAAGATGGAAAATACATGTGAGAGGGACACATTTATATTCAGAAAACTGTTACTTAGTAATTTCTCTCTAGGCTGCTGTGTTTAGTTTTTGATAATTGCTGGTCTTGTAGTCAATTTTTAACACACTTCAATTCTGCTAGAAGGCACCTCTAAAATTTGGTTGCAGAATTGGAAGTATTCAACTTTCTTCAAGCTGTATAATTAATGTCTTCTAGTTCTGCTGGATGAAATTTCTCAAAGCACTTCCACTTTTTGTGCGCTTACACTTCTTTCTGTGTATGCAAAACTTCTGTTTATATAGACAGGGCTGTAATTCTGTGCACAACTACTGTCCTGAACAGTCTCTTATTCTTAGGTAGTGCTGCCTTTTGGGTCTGTGGCAGCAAACTTGATTGCTTATGTTTGCAAATTTCACCAGCATCTCATCTATTCTCTAAGGATGCAAGGGGTCATAAATAGGTTGGCTAAGCTACTGAAGCCTGGAGGAATGTTGTTATTTCGAGACTATGGAAGATATGATACAGCTCAACTCCGTTTTAAAGAAGGTAATTCCTGAATGGTTTTGTATTTCACTGTTCATTTCAGCTCTTTCTGGGGAAAAAAAAGTGACATGTCCTTTTTCATTGCTGCTCTAATTTCTTAGGTCATTGCTTGTCAGAAAATTTTTATGTAAGAGGAGATGGAACCAGAGTATATTTCTTTACCAAAGGTATGGAATGTTATAGTTTCATAGAATGGGTTGAGTGTTTCTCAAGGTGATTTGGATTATGAAAGCTCATCTTAAAACATAAATTTAAAGAAGGTTTTATTGGCTTTTTAAAAAATTCTCTGCTTTTAAGAATCGCAAAGCTAACTGTTGTAAGAAAATAATTTCCTTTGTGTGCACACTTGTTGCATTTGGGGTCCTGCAGGGTTGCTTACAGACATCACTGGAAATTTCTCTTTAAGTATCCTGTGTGTAATTGTATGCTCAAATTTTATTATTTAAACATGCACATGACTTCTCTGTTGAAACTGAGGTAAACATGCTTGGAAGGAGAGTCTGTAGCTATATATGGCATAAAAGTCTGGATTGTCATTTGTCAGGGGAAGTAGCTTTATCTTGATAATACGTGAACAGTGACCAAATGGCATGCATTTGTTTACTCAACTGTGCCATCTTGAACCCTGTGAAGAAAGGGTGTGTATGGATGCTGTGAGTAATAAATAATGTGGTTTGGGCCTCAGCATAACAGTTTTTACTGCAATATGAATCAAGAGCTATGAAAATTAATTTCTAACAAAAGCCTTATTACAGGCAGTGTCCTTTAGCTTTCAAATTGCAAAACAGATTTACTTCCATCTTTGAACTACATGTTGGTAATTACTATGTTCTACAAATTACTTTTTTTTTTTTTAAATTGCAATAATTCTTCATGTGAAAAAATAGATGAGGTATGCAATATGTTCACCGTGGCTGGATTAACTGAAGTACAGAATTTAGTTGATCGGCGATTACAAGTAAACAGAAAGAAAAAAGTGAAAATGCAGCGAGTTTGGATACAAAGCAAGTTCCAGAAACCATTGCTATCTCTGCATAATCCTGAAGGAAGCACCAAAAGGCACCCTTGTAAATAATTGTACTCCAGAAATGCAGTCCAGAATTGAACTTCAGAAACTGAAGCAAATTTAAGTATGTGTATTTTCAGTAAATGCTGTGTTAGCCACTGAAAAGTGTAAAAAAGTTCAATAAATGTATTGAACTTAAAACCTTTCTCTGACTTTCTTTTCTTTCTAAATACATATGTGTGAGAAAAATCTGGGGGGAAATAAAGGCCATTTCTGACTTCTGCTTTATATGCAATAATCTTTTCATAACTGTGACCAGGCATTATTTTACTTCCTTGAATATGAATAGTCAATAAGTATAAGTATATACCTCATTCATGTTGAAATTCACAGTATGTAAAAAGCTTAGTCAGAAGCATAATTGTTTCAGAGATTTAGAGAAACAGAGTATCTGTTCTCACTATTACTACAGGCTGCACTGTGTTAATTTCTGAGTCACATCCTTTTCAACCATTGTGTCTTACGGCTGTATTTCCCCTTTGGAGGGAAATTTCTTGCTGCATAAATAATGAAGACAAAAATATTTTTCTGATTTGCATGTAGCTATCATTTGACACTAAGTGCATGTGATAGGTATACATATCAGATTACTCAGTGATTTTTTTGTCCTCCACTGTGACTGATTTATTATGCTGTCTCCACTTTTCATCTACGTGCTCATAAGGAACATGCCAAATTCAAATACAATGCATTGCATTTAAAGTGCTCTAGGTTGTAAACTGAGCATGTTTCATGTAGAAAACTATTACCAAAATGCCAAAACAGTTCTGAAACCAAATAGTTAATATTGGATAGTTGTACAAATATTATTTTTATGATATATGTTAGATATACTAGAGGGAGGAGCAAAAACAGTAGTCCTAAGTATATTTAATAATAGTGTTATGGGGTAATGTAATCACACTAGAATGGTAATCTACCTGGCAGCTGAGATATTTTTGTTGTTTACAAAAAGAAGTTGCTTTCTTAGGGATTCTATATTAGAAAGAAAAAACACAGTGTTTTTTAATAACTGGGTGGGGATACAGTCAAGGACAGGACTAGTCCTGTCCTTTAGTACTTCAGATTCTTTTAAGAAGAAAAGTGAACTGCAAGCACTGTTTTCAAATGTAGAACATGATCCTGAAGCTGTTGAGCTTGTATTTAAAGATTCCACTATGCCACTTTGCTATTTAAATGTAATTTTGAATCACTTTGCCACAAGGTGGAGAGAACAAGGAAAAGGTGAATGAATAAAATAAATCTCTTTATTTAAACAAGGGTGTGGGATGCATGTAATCTATAACATGTAGTTTTGAGTGCCATTAACACTGTGACACTCAAAGTCTCTTTTGTTGCTTTTGTTTTAGGCTGAAGGGTAAGCATGTCACAGCTGACAGCCCAGCCCGTTGATCTTTTTGCAAGTTGTTAGTTGCTAAGCTAAGGAGGACTGATGGTCTTCTAGGAAGAAAACCCTAAATTATCTAAATGGGGATGCCAAATATCTTCATCCCCTTTAACCCAGATGTGTTTCAAGAATGAGGTGCAATAAGGGTCTGATCCTGCATTTTTGATATATTTGAAATTCCCATTAGAGGAAGATACTGTTTTATGAATTAAGAGGCTTAGGAAGCTTTGGTTAGCAATAGCATTACTGTAACCTGCAACAAAAATCTCGTGGCATAAATCAAAGGCTAAAACACAGCTGTGTTTCTTAAAGCCCTAAGAGATTGTAGCATCCTCATGGAAAATATAAATAAATGTCTCCTTATATTTTAAATATGTTGCTATTCTGTTTTATTAATTGTGACTTCTGAATATGCATAGCTCTCAGCTAGCACAAATAATTTTCATTTGTAGAATTTTCCAGGGAAGTGATGATGATAAGTTCTTGAGCATCGTGCAGTCTTATTCATGTGTGTGACGTAAATTTTCCATTTGTAGAGGCTAACGTAATGTTTGCTTTGTCACTCATGAGGATATATTGATTCTGGCAAGATTTTAATATGCTATGTTATTAGTTAAACAAAAGTGTGACATCACAAAAAACAAACCCTGAATTTTGAATGGCCTTAAGCAAAATCAGCTGTTTCTCTTCCACAATTTACAGTGCAAGTATTGGCTCCCTCTTTTAGAATAATAGTGCCTGATTTGGAAGTAGTAAGATCAGCTACTATTTTTAGTGTAGAAAGAATATCCACTGTCTGAACAGTTTTAAGATTCACAGAAGGGGATATGGAAAAAGGCATAATTCCCAATAAGAACTTTTGAATCTTAGTAGCACTTTCTGTATTTTGGCTTTATGACATTTCAGTTTTCAAAAAGCTTAATCAAAGACATATTTTTAAAACACTTCCAAATTATCTGTATTAAGCAAGAAGGACTACTGAAATAAAAGAAGAAAAAGAGATGCAGACATCTATATAGGAAAGGCAGTTTAAAACAACTTATTGTTAATTTCTGGAGGAAAGAAAAACTAGCTTATTAATATAGAAAAATGCACTTAAGTTTCACTTTTGACATATGAAGTTGATTCTTTAATCAGATGTGTACCTAAAATTAATTTATGTACATTCTATAAATACTAAACATTTTAATTTGTAATGGCAAATTTTCTTTAATTTTTTGTGGAGTTTTTTTGGTTGTTTCAAGCATGGCTTCCTAATGGCAATTAGAGAAAGGTAGTCTTGCTAGACTGAGCTTCGGCTTCATTGGCTTTGGCTTGCTTTATAAATACCATGTATTTTTTGCCCAAATGTACATGGTACTTACTGGTTTAGACCTTGTTTAGTTTTAAGCAAGTGTGAGGCAGTTAAAAAGTAAAGAAAGTGACCAGGTTTTTTTCCTACACTAATTTTGAAGTATCTAGTCAATAACAATTGGCTCATATAAAAAAAATTTGCCTTTTTCTTAGCAAAACCAAGGCAGGTGCTTGTGCCACATTCACAAATCCACTGAATCTGAAGAGGACAGCCAAATGCAGGCATGATGAGGAGGAACTCTAGGAACACTAGGGAAAAGTTTATTGTCTTGGAAACTGCAAAGCTAATCTGATTCTGCTAGTTTATAATGACAAAAAAGTTATGGTAAGCAACCTCAGAATTTGTATTAAACAATGGTAGAAATCACTTAACATAAATTCTGCTACTTCATTTTCACTTGTGGTGTGAACTTTACTCACTGTTCCAGCGTGCTCTTTGATCTGTTGACATATGGTTTGCTTCCTCTTTTTCCTATGTGTAGTGGACAACTGAGCAGTTTCCCAAAGAGCTATATACACAAATATTTGCAGTAAAGTTGGCTGGCTGAGTTATTGTTAGAATTGAAAAAAGGGAGATTTTTTTTTCCTTCTGTACAGATTGCTTTTTCTTTTTGTGTGAATGCAATGAATTGTATAGATGCTAAATTATGTGTAATGGTGGTGGCTGCATTTTTTTAATAATTTTAAGTCAAGTGTCAGAGAATCATAGAATGGTTTGGGTTGGAAAGAACCTTAAAGATCATCTAGTTCCAACCCCTCTGCTGCAGGCAGGGACGCCTTCCGCTAGACCAGGCTGCTCAAAGTCCCACCCAACCTGTCCTTGGATATGGGTATATTGTCTTTGATGATAGTTCATATATAAACCATTTCTTCCCCATAGAGCATCTTCATAATGGGTGGTTGAACAACCTTGGAAATAAAACATGTATACATGTTGCAAAAATATTAAACACTGCTCCTGTTAATAACACAGTTCACTCACTTTGCATTTCAGTATATGTAAACTTCTCTCCACATTCGGAACAAGGATTGGACATGAGGGTTTTTTACATCAGTTATGTGCTGGTTCCCCTTCTCTTAAGAATCATCCAGAATTTGGATAAGGTAAGTCTCCTATAGGCAGTTGTACTTTGTATGTAGTCAGTAAGAACTACGTGGGTTGCCATGGGCGTCTTAGCAGGTTCTTCGTTTTACCTGTGCCTCCTGGCATGCAGGTCATGCCTGGACTGGGCTTTGAGCTGAGAAAGGAACTTCTCTGTTGAGTGACCATCCTTCACCTCTTGCTAGTACCAAGCAACTAAACGGAGAACTTGCTTGATTTGAAAGCAAGAGCCACACATGCAAGAGGGGAGAAAGATGAAGATGCAGCTCAAAGGCAGGCAAGAGAGGGACTGAGTGTTTCCTCTGGGAGCTGGGGTGAGAAGCAATCGTGGATGGACTGACCAAGAAAAATGAGATGCAGAACAGGGAACTGAGGAACAGGACACTGTGGACACAGTTTATGGAAAAGATTTGTAACAGGATACACTGGGGCATGGTGAGGACCTTTGGCCCAGAAATTAATGAAATTAATTAATTAAATTATTTAAATTAAAAAATACAGGAGGCGAGAAGAGAAAGGGGACTATTTGTCACAAAAAAAGGGTGAAATCTGGGTAAGCAAAGCAATCGGTATAAGGACTGGAGGTAGAAAGACCTATCTTCAAAGTTTTTATTCTCCCAAATGGGAATGTATTTTCACATCTTAGTGGAATATTACAGGCTTTCTCTTTCATCCATATGTGCACAATGCATTTCAATATATTAAAGAGATTGAATTTTCATTTTTTGTAGTTTGTATGTGCTATGCACCTGTTTTCAATAGTGCAGGTAAGTGTGTGATACACCTGCTTTTGCTTTCTCCTTAGGGAACAATGTTTTTACCTTTTTTCAAGTAGAATCCTATAGTGACAGAAGCTACATTCCTATCATCCTGGGAAGCAGATACCAGAGAATAACAGAAGTGTCTGTATCCTGATTGTGTGCAATCAAGGTAGAACAATTAAATTTACTCCATGTGTTCTGATGATGTCCCATTTAAATCAAGACAATATCTGCAGATTATCACTGTGAAGAGCCTCCCAATATCAGTTTCTGTTATACTTGCATCTGTTCAACAGAACTTATAATGAATTTGTATAAACTAGAAATAAAACTTTAAAAAAATGGCAGAACAGGCTTCATCTGGGATCACAGCAATTTAGAGATGGAATATGTTTTGTTATTTTAAAACACTTATGGTTGCAGAGGAGCACTTATCCAAGAGGCTGAAAATTTCGCTTATTTGAGGTATAATGTATGTCAAGAATATTAAAGCTAATATCCATGTTTTGAAGCCTTGTATACTTAATGTTAGCTAAAGCTATCTTGTCAATTGTTGCTGTGAAAAAGGAGTTAGCAACAATATAGTCTCATTTTCAGAGGATATTTTATTGATTGGGTTGCTACAATTTTGAGAAGATAACTCAAAAGATTAAGGAAGCAAGTGAATTAGCTTAATAAGGCTAAAACCCACAGATGACATATACAATTTGATAAATAATTAGTTTAAGAACAATCCAGGCATTCCTGTGTTTTGATACTAAATGAAATTTAAAATTCATTAAAAAAAGATTTGGTGTATACTCCTAGTTATAAAAACAACCAAAATGTTAAAATTTTAAAGTATGATGTAAAAATAGAATGCTCTATAGCTACTGCATAAATCCAATGTATAGTCTTCTCTGTAGAGTGTCCTGTTCAGCGGGAAGAAAAAGATGCAGTAAGACTAGATAGTGAAGTTTTTTCATGTCTCTAGGAATTTTCATATGAAAACAGCTTTGGGAATTGAATGATAGACAATGTGAGAATGGCATATAATGTTATGTTTTAGTATTTAGAAGTTCTAATTTATACCTTTACATGATACAACAAGCAAGATAAATTAGTCAAGTTGGCAGGCAACAAACTTTCATTGTATATATTTATCACCATGCCCTATTAAAACAAGGAATCACAATGTTCACAAGGCTAAAAGATTGGTGAGTTACCAAAAACTGGTTGTATTAGATTTTTCCATTTTCATTTTAATATGTGTGAATGGGAAATTTTGCATATTTACTGTTCAAGATTTTTAAATGCTTCAATTAAAAAAACAAAGAAACAAAGAAATAACAATCCTAAAACCTTTCTCATTACCTTTTGTGAGATCCTAACATTGCTCAACATTCAGCTCAACAGCAGAGCTGAAAAATATGCCTGAATACAAAATGGGTCTAGTAGACACAGTTACCAAATTAAGAAAGAGGGGGAAAAGGGAGAAAAATAGAGAACATAATAATTGGCATGACAACATGTAGTCCTGTAGCAATCATACAGCACTTAGTATTTTATATGGAATGACAAATTCAGTACAGTTCCTGAGAGAGCGGGAGAGAGACAACGGTCTTGCCACACTTCCCTGTCACCCCTGACTGTAAACTGGCACGTGGACAAGCCAAAGGCCAAAGAATGAAAGTAGTTGGTTTGCTAGAAGAGTTACAATTAATTAATTATGCTTGGTTGAGAGTGGTTGTTTTGGAGGGTTTCATTGCAAAGCCAGCACTAATTTTTTCTTTCTTTAGTGTCAGGCACACTCTAGCCTCCATTTCCTTCTGATATAACAAGTGCTCTTTAAATGGAGGAGTGCATCTTTCAACTTGAATAAAAGGGTTGTTGTGCAGTGTAGCATTTAGCAGATGGGCTTAGAGAATCCAGACCTACCAGTAGTCTTTTATTTTACAGTAGGAAAGGCTTTGCCATTTTAAGTGGCTCTGTTTGCTACATTCCCTACTAAGCACAGTAGTCAGATGTTGTTCTGAGGAATCGGGCAGCTTAGCTTCCAGTGACATTGATTACACTCAACAGTGAGAGCATGAGAAAGAGTAGTGGGTGGAGAAGTGAAAAGCAAGTGTGAGGCATTTCAAGGAGGAGATTTGCACTCTAGCACTTGCATGTGGGTGACAATCACTCAGAGAAACAATTTTTACTCTGAAGTGGAGCAGAGTTGAATCTTCTGTGCTCACTTGAGGTTTAATCTCCATCCCTACAAACTACCAGTGCAGCCTGTAGTTAAATGTGCATTTACTTAAAATGAAAAGAAAGTAACAGTAGCGAGAAGCTGCATTTTTAGCATGGAGCTCTGATTTCACAGAGAGAGATGCTGGCATGTTAATCCCTGGCATAAATGGGTGCAATTCTCAATGACAATGCTAAGCCTGTTTACACGTGGGCTGACCTAAACCTAAAGATGACACACAATACTGTTCAAAATCATTCATTTAATCCTTTTTGAATTTTTGCAATCTAACAACCATAGATGTTTGTGTTAAGAAAAGGTGATATGAAAAAGCTATCATTGTTGCTGACCATGACTTTCTCTGACATATAGATTACGACAGTCATTATCTTATTTTAGATAAAAATGTCATCTTTTTATTCAAGAGTGACTGTTAGTGAACTGAATAATTCCTCAGTGATAGTTACCAAACTCTGAAATAAGATCTGCTTTTTAAATTAGAAACAGTCTGAGCTAGCTTATACAAAGAAAGAAAAACAAAACCATCCTGGCAGTAAGTCTACATTTTATTTTACCAAAGTTTATGAGGAATCAATGCAATCAACAAGAACCTTGGGTTTAGTTTCTTTTTCTTTTACATGTACTTCTTTTAATAGCAAAAGAAAGCAGATGGAAAAGGAAGCTGCATGGTACACAGTCTACAAAAATGCAAGTATTATTATATCACTTAAGATATTTAACAAGCTACTAAATCACACACTTCTTCTTGCATCAATTGCCTGGAGGCAGAATATCAGAAACAGTAAATATTTATTTTACTTAGAAACAATGTTAGTAAAAGGCCTCAGGGTTTAATCTGAAAGAAAAAAAAAACTTTGAATCTTTGACCCAAATTTCCAATGTCATTTATGTCAGTTTAAGTCCAGAAGTCTAAGAGCTTCTTCAAGATATTGACTAGTTGCTCACAATTGGAGTCCAAATTAATGGTGCCTGCTTTGGTTTTGGTTGGAGTAGAGTTAATTTTCTTCACTGGCTGGTGTGGTACTGTGTTTTAGATTTGTGCTAAAACCAGTTTGGTTATATAGAGATGTTTTTGGTCTTGCTGAGCTGCACTTGCACAATATCAAGGCCTTTTCTGCTTCTTGTACTGTTTCACCAGTGAGAAGGCTGGGATTGCACAGGGATGTGGGAGGGGACACAGCACAGCTGACACCAACTGACCAAAGGGATGTTACAAACCATGTAGTGTCATGCTCAGCATATAAGTCTGAGGAAAACAGAAGGGAGGGAGGGACATTTGGAGTTACAGTGTTTGTCTTCCCAAGTCACCATTGCATGTGGTGGAGCCCTGGCTGTCCTGGAGATGGCTGAGCAGCTGCTGGCCCGTGGGAGGTGGTGAATGAATTCATTCTTTAGCTTTGCTTGCATGCACAGCTTTTGCTTTACCTATTGAACTGTCCTTATTTCAACTCATGACTTCTCTTGCTTTTACCCTCATGACTCTCCCCCACTCCACCAGAGTGAAGTGTGTGAGTGGCTTAGTGGTGCTTAGTTGCTGGCTGGGCTCAATTCATGACAGGGCCTAATACTACCTACAAAGATAAAATTGCAAACATTAAAGTACAAAAATACTTTGTTAGCTACTCTTACTTTGTTTAAGGGCTGAAATTTGGTTTGCTCAGATATGTGTTTATATTTTTGTGTAGGATATTCAGAATTTTTTATTCGAATAAATTCTGTAGTGGGTAATAAGTTTTATGAAACTTAATAACCAACCAGATAGGCATGACTGATTGGGTGGTTTGTATATAAAATCCTCAAGACATGTTTATATTTGTTGTTTTTCTCTCAAATACTTGAGAAAGTTACTGTAAGAAAGTATGCCTATTCTGAAACCTAAAAGACCTTTGAAGTCCAAAATAACAAGGTTTGTGAAGATAGAAAAAAAACCCAATAAGGGGAAAAATGGCTTTTTTTAATCCATTGTCAGAAAATGAAAATGAATACTTATGCTTTCCTATGTTTTTACATTTCACAGACATTGTGTTATTTCATTACCAAAAGACTTTGCACAATGGTATGTGATTCTAAGGAAATACCAGTAAAGCAATATAATCTAAACTTATATTATGCTTTGGGCTTTCATTTTTTTCCAATTGTTCATTCTTCTTTTTCTAAATTAGTCAATCAGATTAAAAAATAAAGCAAACATGACACTCTTTGGAAGTCACAGATAGCTGAAGGTAATGCAGGCAAATACTAGCTACGTGTTTTTTCTGGTGGACTTTCCATTCCTATATGAGATCAAGAATACAGCAGTCTTATCTGATGTGTTACCAGCAATTTTTTTGGTAGAGGTATGCTATATGTATGCTTGTGATACTTTATATAATTTTTATATTCTTGTTTCCAGCTACACTACCTTCTGATTTATCTTAATAAAGCTTTTGGAGACTCTCAAGTGGAGTGTAAGTAAGTATTACTTGGATATTTTAAGTATACATTACATAAGTATTAGTGGTTGTATTCATAAAGTGAATAAATAAAAAGTTTACCATAAACATGTATATGTATCCACGTGTAACTACATGAACAATGACAATTTCAGGCTTCTTGGTTTTCATGCCCAGCTTGTACAATGACAATTTCAGGCTTCTTGGTTTTCATGCCCAGCTTGTTTGGTGAGATCAGCAATGGACGTGCAAATTTTCCCCAGGGTAGCCTAGAGCAACCTTTTCTATCTCTCCAAGAGTTTCAGTACTCCCTCTTTTAAAAACAAAACAAAGCAAAACCACAACAAAACAGTTATTGCCAAAGATAAGCCTAACAGGCTTAGATTATATATATACATACATGTATGTATGTATATTTGTATGTGTAAAAGTAAAATGAGAACATAGAGAACATCAGCAGACTGAGAGGTAGAGAAATGGAAATTGGCTGGCATCCAAGTAAAGAAAGGTCCAGCCATGAGAAAAAATAATTTCTTTAAACAGGCATTTAACACAAGGTAAGAGAGAAAGGTTGTTCACTTAGAAATTTTTCCTTAAACAAATAGTTGTATGGAATGAGCAGTAAAAGAAAAGTTAATAAAGGTCTTTCTATTATTAATCTGGAAAAGTGTACAAGCCATAACTTTCACGTTTGGACTTTTGAAACACTTTTATGCAAGGGGCCTGCTGGGGATCTGCATTCTTCTGCAGTCAGTATGGATGCTGAGTCATCAGGAAAGCTGGCCATTTGGTTTTTGGTTTCTAAATATAGAGGTGAACATTTAAAGCCCTAATCTGCTGACAATGGACACTCGTATGCAGTGTTGGTGACATGAATGATTTCATTCCTAATAGGGTTGTATCAAAACCAAAGCTGTGCTAGTATGACATGTACTCCTGAGGAACTATGGTTTCTATGACTAAAAAAATTAATTAAAATTTAAAAATTATTAAAAGAAATATAGAACAGCAACAAGTTTCAGTCTTTGATAAGCATCAGAACCCTCTCATGGTAGCTTTTGTATCTTTGCTATATGCAGAAGAGGTGGAACAAGTAGACTTTGGGGGAAGGAACATAAAAGCAACCTAAATTAAGGAAGGAAGCTTAGATTAAGCCTTAGGAGGGGTGAATTATGACTCTTTGATTGGGTTTTAGCTATTGTATTCAGGGAATAAGGAGTTTGTGTGAGTCTGCTTGAAAATTGTCAGTTTGATAATAATATTATTGAATAATATTATCAGAGATTTATACTATCACCTTTGCAGCTGGTGTACTATACTAACATTCAGTACATAGATTGGTGTGGGTTTTTTTAATTTCTGATGAAAGTCTGCACACTTGGTTTGTTTGGAAACTTTGCTAAAGTAGGACCTGTGACATTTAAAATGCTGTGACAGAATCAGAATTAACACAGACATTTTCACTTTCACTTTAGATAAATTTGTATAATTCAGTATCATGCAGTAGGAGCTCATTCTTAAGAAAGCAAGCTTTTACATTGGTGGTTCAGTGTTTTATTTTGACAGCATTCTGTGCCTTCTGCATAGATCCTAGCTGAAGAGATGCTGGCTGAGTGCTTTGCCACCTGAAAATGTGGGACAGGGAGGGAGAAATCCTGCCTGATCAGCAATACTATCAGTTTGGCTAAGCACGTACCAGACCTCAGCCAGTGAGTCACCCCTGGCTCTGTCTGCTCAAATCTGCTGCTGCAGAGTGGGTGCAGCACAGGTGCCATCCAGCTACCAAGGTCTTCCAGGAAAGTGAGTCCTCGAACAAGCTGGGAGATCCCACGAGTATTGTTCTGGCAGGCCAGTATGGCCCAGGGGCGCTCCAGTGCCTGGCTCTGCTTTGAGTGAAGCACATGCTTCATTATTTAGATTGCTTACAGTCCAAGTGGGCAAAACTCGTTGTAACTGAATTAAGGAAAGACTATCTAGTAAGTGGATGGCAGCAGAGGAAAGACTGTTTTGAAGAAAAATATTTTTTTTATTTAAACTTTGTGTCAAACTTTCATCCTGAGTATGCACAGTAGGTTTCAAGAGCTATTTTTTGTAGGTGAAATAGCTGGGAATGGAACTCTTTAACAGGATGTAAAAAACCTGCAGCTATGTTAACTGACAAAGCTCTGGCCATTGCATCCAACATGCAGTGCTTTTGTACAGTGGCAGTTCATGTGCAGCTGATTCATCAGTCAAAAAAACAGCCATTACCTTACTGTAGGATGTGAGCTTCAAAATGAGGCTGTGCCCTCGTTTTCTGTGAGAACTTAAAACAGGCAAAGTTTGAGGTTTTAAAAGTTAGTCGGCCATGTGTGAGTTATAAAGCCACGACAAATTAGGAACTTATTAAATCTTGAAAGTACTTGAATTTTATCAGTTTCTTTCCAGCTGGAGTAAGACTAAGATGATTTTACAACAAAAGGGGGTTTCTTGATAATATTGTAGCAGCTTGATGAGAAGAATCTTTTTTTGATTGAACTAGGGCAGAGGACTCTTCTGGCACTTGTGCTAAAAGGTCTGGCCCTAGCCATAACCATCTTCTCTGTTCCTCTCATGGAGTTTCTTAGCAACATGTAGGTGGAGTCAAGGTCTCTGGGCTCCAGAAGATAAATGCCTAATATGTGACCTACAAGTGTATTTTTGCTGTCTGTGGTAGATATAAAGAAAACAAGAAAGTCCTGGTTTATTCCACTAGCAGAAAAATCAGTAAATGTTTATTATCCCATTTCCTAATGTTCTTTGGAGAAGACTGAATCCTTATTTCAATTATGCATGGTATACTGAAGATATTCATTTGGGACTTTATTACTAGGTTCTGTTGTAATTATTTTGGGTGCTGTCTTTGCACAGACTGAAAACCATTATACATCTCTTTTTCTTAACTGAACTTTTTACTGTTATTTGTCTATATTCTACCTACAATTCCAAATACTAGTTATTTCATGTGTTCTACCATAAATATATAATGGTGAGGCCTTGATACAATTGAAAAAATACAGAATACAGCTGAGGTGGGACAGAGATATGGAATGAGTTATTGATTGTCTAAAATACAGCCACAATTCCAGCTTAAACTTAACATTGTGTGACCAGTTATTATGTCTTGTTTGAACCTTATGTGAAAAAACCCCATGGAAAATGCAAAATATTTACTGTGTTCACAAAACTGCTAGTGCTTCTTTTTCCAGTTTCACTCATCCCTGTTAGTTCTGACAATGCTGACACGTGACTTGCGGTGAAATTAAATTCCCATAAAACCCGCAAGTTTGCGGTATAAAATATACTTGTGAATTTCTCTAATGAATGTGCCTTGCCACAAAGGGCCTACAGCAGCTTACTGATCAGTGACTATTATTATGCACAAATCAAGTCTCTCTTGTGAAAACACCTCTATTATGACACTTATAGTATAATATGACATGTTTTCTTTCATGTGATTCCTAGGATGACCCTGTCTCAAATTTGATGCAACGAATATTTTGAGGGTTCTGATGCTCAGGAATCAAGTAAAATTTTGCCATAGACTTCACTTGAGACAAGATCTCATAATAAAGAAATTCCATAGTCAGATTAGAACTGCTGTGCATACCTTTTCAGGGATCTGTTGACACTTTGATGAGTGTAATATCAAGAGTTGTTGGGCTCTTTTGGCAAAATGAAAAAGAAAGAAAAAGAAAAAAATGCTGCAGTTTGCGTATATCTGTACATTGCTGTGTTGTCAGACCTGCTTTTTAAATTAGTTTTTAAGTTTTTATAAGAAATGCTTTAATAAAATACTAATATGGAATGTTCTGTTCATCAGTCACAGAAAAGAAGCAGTCCAGAGTCTGTATCTGCTCAATACAGAAAAGACCCATAACAGAAGCAGCAAAATTACTTAACGTGAAGAATTTTGAAAAAGGAAACAAAGCTATTCTGCATTCTCTTTTATTAGACAGGGAGAGGAAACTGAAGAGTAACCTTTAAGGAACTCAAATTGCACCTGAATAATTTGCATTTAGAAAGGACGTTCCTTTCATGTTCAGTTGGTTTATTGAATCCATGCTAGATTCCTGTAAATGCTACACAGGTTTTGCATCTCCAGTATTTTGCCTAAATGAAAGACTAACCTTTGGAATCTGGCTTGGCTATATTACATTTGTGTTTAGTCTAATAGAGGTGAAGAAAGTCATTGAACTGAATGGCACAAATTCTCTTGGTCCTTTGGAAGCAGCTTTAACAACAATCTCACTTCTGTTCAGAGTGACAGGAATGAACACCATTCCTGTACATAGGAACATGCTTCTACTTGAAACAGCCTTTACAAATTCATGTTTCAGTAATCTACAAGGGCAGAGTGTGGTGCTGAAGGAGGAAAAGCTGAATATACTTTTCATTCCTGTGAGAAATTGAAAAGAAGGCAAGTGCTTTGAGTGATGAGTAAGTCTGCCTTCATTTTGATTCTACTAGTCTGCCATGAAGAAACTTCAAACAATGCCTATTTTACTGAACAAAGATATTTTGAAAATTATTGTCTTAAGGAGCTGTGGGGTTGGTGTGAATGTGGATAGAGGTAATTTTGTTCCTTTAGTGTACAATACATGTTGACAGTAAATTCTTCCTGCAGACAGTGGTTATAAGAAGTTTTGCCTTGGGGCTTACACAAAATACTGTATTAGAAGTATAAGAGAAATCTTGCTTTTTATGTGGGACTTCTTAATAATATACCTATTTCAGTCTCCATCTGTTTCAGCCTTTATGTGTAGCTCTCTCAGGTATCTTGAACAGTCCTTGTGGACAAGATAGTATTTAACAAGGTACTTGAGACTTGTAATATTTTGGAATTTGTTTGTGATTTTTATGCAAAAGCAAAATCTTATTGAAATCAGACAGGAACCTAATTTGTGAATTATACTCAGGAAGTATTTTGTGGAAAAATACCCAAATCAGTAACAAGGAGTAGATATTTAATATTCTATTTAATATACTCAGCAATAGACACATCAGATTGTAAGTAGCATTTTGAGTTTATGCCTACCAGCGAGTACTTCTTTGTATTAAGCAAGGGGATAATTTGATTCTCATCCTGAAAAGCAAGAAAAAGCTAATACCTTTGTGGACTCTGCACTCACACTGTCTTTAGGGGAACTTAGCAATAACAGTGCAATTGCTCTTTCAGCTGGAGTCTGGAATGTCCTGAGTTATTCTGACTCTGCATTAGCCTCAGTTATTGGCACCCTGGTCCCCAGATGGAATTTTTTCTTCCAGTCCTCTGCAGCATTCCTTGTCAAAAGGGCTACTCTTACCCTTTACCACATGCTGGTAGAAGGGCTAGAGTTTGGAATGACAGTACTGAAAAGTGAAAGCTTCTATAAAAGAAGAATCATAACTTTTTCCCAAAAAATCCCTATGTAATCTTTGCCCATGACAAGAAACTATCCAGTAAACAGTTTAATATTGCTAAATGTCAGGACTAAATAACAAGAGCCATGGATAAGATAACCACCATAATAAAGGTTGAGTAAAACCATATATAAACAAAGGCTTCTCAGACAACCTGGATATTTTGTACATGTCCCATCAGCAAAAAAGGCATGGCATGGCTGCAGTCCTCGAGTTCAGTACAGCTGCTAAACTGTAATTGGTTATGAACCTGTGTAAGAACTTGTCCCGCCCTGATGAATAATCATCTCACTCATTGTTAACTCACTACTTGCTCATGGTTGGGTTACAGTGAAAGGGATATGGTAACATGTACAGCAGTAAGTTTGGCACTGAAGACTTGCAGCTAAGACAGAAGAATGCTGTGTATTCTCAGAGATGGAGGATACAGCTCATCTGATCTTCTGTATCTGCTGTTCTTTGCTCTACCTATTCAAAGAATAATAAATTGGTATCAGTATTCTGCTCTATTTTCTCTAGGCACTCCAAGAATGAGATTTTAACTACTTAAGAGGCCTACTAAAGCTCAGAAATAAAACATAGGTCATCTAGACCAATGGATCTTTCTGCAGTAAGAGCAAAGCTTGACCTTGACAGTGTTTTCTTTGGAAGCAGTTCAGCTCTGTCTCAGAAACTACAGATAAGGGATGTAAGTATCCATATTTGTGTGCATGTGTGTGTAAACCAAAATAAAAATTCCAAAACAAAGCAAGTTGACTTGCTTCTTCCCAGCTCCATGTAGAATCATAGAACTACGTAGAGAGCAGTTGTGTTGCTTTGTGCATGCCTAAGGTGTGGTCAGGAATCAATACAGAAATACATTAAAAATAGAATGGAAAAAAGAAACTAATGTGCAGAAATGTCTTGTTGCTATTTTGTTTGCCTCTAAATGTTGTTGTAAATAAATGAGTATGTGCAATTTGCCATGGATTATCCTTTATATTAAAAATTCAATTTTGAACAAGTTTTACAGCATACTTCATAACTTCTTTGGATTTTTAGAAACTTTTTAATAACTTGGCATATGAATTTATGAGTGTACTGTCATACTGTCATCAAAAAGAAGATCAAAATAGTGACTAGAATAAGTGAAAAGGAGATAGAACTGGCACAAAATCTGTATGGAACAAAGAAGTTACCTTTATTATTCAAAGTACAACTCCTGTTGGGAACTTGCCTAGGTATCATATAAATCATGATGGAATAGGTCTTCTAATGAAGGACCATTATGACGGGAAGCAGGTAGTCTCCATTTGAAATAAAAAGCTAGGCACAATTATACTGGTTGTTAGCGTGCAAGCAGCTAAAAGAGCCCTGTGTGTTATTAGGCACTTACCCTTACTACCTGAAGTGGAATTGTCTGATTGGAAAATTGGGTGGGACTTTCTGTGGAAAAAAATGCAAATTGTGTACAAAGTTGTCTGTATGAGTCGTATGACTGATTTTAGTGGTTTAAGGTTAAGTTTTCTTGGTAATAAAAGAAGTATTTTGGCTCTTCCTGAGGACTGTCAACTTTATTAAGCACATGCATGACAAGTAATCTGATAGCAAACTATGTCTTCTTTGCCTCCCTAGTCCCTTAAACGTTGGCTGAATCCCTTCATCTGAGAGAGGCGTTGCTTTCACTGTTGTTTCTATGACAGATGAATATGAATGGTGAATCTATCTTTGGAAGGCAGAAGATGAGATGCATTGTCTTTTAGTGGTCAAGTCTGATAGACATCCTTTTTTATGTGTCAGTATTGAGTCTTTTTCAAAGTGAAAATAAGTTTTCCTGAGAGAGAAAGATAAGAAATAAAGGATTAGTAACTCCTACTGTGAAATTCTAGCCCTATTTCTAATGCTAGGTTAATAGTTGGTATTTGTGATCCTAAAGGCCTATGATTCTAATGAGAGATTTGCTCCTGACTTCAGGATGATCACAGTTTTACTCCTATGGAGCAGTTAGGCTTTCCTAGGAAAGTTAATGTATAAAATACAACCTCTGCCAGCACATAATGAATGCAACATGATGGGAAGAGGATAACATTGAATGACATCCATAACCAATAATAGCTGCTGTGAGCATCCTGTCAATTGGTGTACTAATGTTAGTCACCAGCTTGATTAATGACATGGAAACACTCACTCTTTCTCTGAATAGTGTCTGAGTGCCTCCTGCCAGAGCAATGGAGATCACCTTCTGCTGAGCTTATACATATATGCAGGAATAGAGCCATTATGGGTGCTTCAGTGCATTGTGTAATAGCCTCTTCCAAATGAAGGGGGCTCTGAGACATCATTCAGTTTGTACCTGCCTGTGTTTGTTCGCACATGTAAAATAGCTGACTCTCAGACCAAGGGGTGCCTTGTAGCTTTAAGCTCAGCAGTGGCTGTAGTCTGTGTTAGGGAATTTTTCTGTCACTATAAAAGAGAAAACAAGACTCATACTAAAGATGGCCCCAGAATTTCTTTGCAATGATCCTCCCTGAAAAACTTGAAGTTTCTTATCACAAATGGGAAAACACTTGAAGAAATGTGTGTACGTGGTAGAGGGAACTTGAGAAGGCAAGAAAAGGATTTCATTGAATAATTTCCAAAAAGTAAAAAAGAATTATTTATATCAAACCAGAGGGAAACAGAACAGTAGTGTGAGGGGACAGAGTCCTTTTACTGTCTGAAAGTACTGGAAATTTTACTCAAGGCTGGGCAAAGTTCTGCATTGTGGTATTAGATGTCAACATCCTGAGATACTCAGCTTGGCACAGTGAGACCACTTCATTGCCTCATTTCATGCTAGTGTGTTTCAGGCTGTGTGCTAAATATGTCCAGAACCTGGCTTTTTATTCTATGTGTAATAGATTAAATTCTCCTATTTTGACAGGGAATATCTTTAGCAGTATGCCCTGAAATGCCTTAGGGATTCAAGCTGTCCCTTAATCAATGCTGCAGATGATGCAGTTTTGGTTTTTTTTTCCTCTAATATATGAACTATGACACTAGATTCATCCTGGCATACATCTGTCAGACCAGACTGAAAGCATTCAGTTAGAGCCACTTCATTATCAGCACAGGGCCAACAAATAGGGGACAGTCTAAAAAAGAGGGATTGAAATATAGCATAGATGAGAAATAGATCTCAAAATAAGGTCATAATGGAGGATATAAATTGCACAGCAATCCAGACAGCAACAGGACATCCTCAAAATATGCTACAGCATCTGCATACCGATACTGACTTTTACAAATATGCAACAAATATGGTTTGTTTGTGAAATGAACAGCTATAGGTCAAGATGTAACATAACAGAAAAAATTACTTTGGAAATATAAATATTTATTAGTGGACAATAATTGCTTCCTACTAAAATTGGCAAGAATTATGAACCCAACCCCCTTTAGTACTTATTGGAGAATTAGAAGGCTAATGAGAGAGTGTAGCAAAAAAACCTCTTCTGCCTTCTAGAAAAATCAGCAAAGCTAGACCATAATGAAGAATACTCTAGTGTATTGAGAGCTACTGGGCTGCAGATCCACCACTAAAAATCTCCAGTGCTTGACACTGAACCAATAAAAGAAAAATACAAAACAAAAAATCCTGCATTGGCTGAAGGACATGCAGAATTCTTTCTCATCTCTATTTGTTGTGATTGTTAATACTTGTGTGAAACACTGCTGGACTGCCATACAGCAAATTACCAGCAAGAGATGAACATATCTTGTTTGATCTTTGAGCTTCTTTGATAAGATGCAGGTAAGAGTTAATGTCATCTCTACATATTGTGCCATGTTTAACATCTGCTATTCCTTTCTGGGTTTGCTTGCTGTTTCAGTCCTTAACTTATAACCTTTTCTTTTTTTAATTTAGCCATTGATTACACCCCAGTATATGTGATTCATTTGAACTGCAAAATCCCTATTTCTTGTGGTACTAATAAGCATTGTGCCTAGTGAAAGCTGCAGCAGAAGAGAAAGGGAGGAGGCCTAACAGGCTTGACACTGTCTTTTATCTGTGCTGCAGCAAGGGGAGAAGGAAAGATTTATAGGAATTGTCTTATCATCATGCACATATATACATGTACATAAGCATTTTTATTTCTTTATCTAATCTCTTGGATGCTTTTTCAATGCCTGTCTTAACCCTTTGTTCTTGAAGTAAGCAAGGAAAAACTATATGACAGGCATTTAATTTTTTTCTCTCTCAAGAACAGCTAGTGTCCCTTGGCTGAGAAGAAAATGGGACTATGTGGAAAGCTAAATTTCAATTAACACATCAAAGGGCAGTTTGTGGTGCTTTGCCTATAACTAGGGTTTAACTGAGTTGCAGGACTCTGGGAATTTTGCGTTTTCCTGTAGGATCACTTACTGCATTCTTACCTCTCCTACTTTTCTGCTCTTCCTCTGCTTCTCTGAAGGGGACAGATGAAAGCAGTATAATCTTGTTGAATATAGTTCTTGCTGATGAATTAGATGAACAGCTGCTGGGAACAGTCTAGGAATACAATTTGGTGGGAAAAAAAAGAGATGAGATACAAAAAAATTCCCTTATGATGCCATTCATTCTATATGCAGTATTATACCATATTGGTGGAAAAATGGGAAGGCCTAAAACTCAATTTCACTTTGAGCTGGTTTAAAAAGAAGCAATTCTACATACATTGCAGCACAAAAACATATATTTATAAGCACAGACTTACTTTGTAGGTAGCAACTGCACAGCTGTATACATTTGATTTTTTGCATGCATAAGAACTTACTTTTACAGGCAAACTATTGTACTTTCTTCTCAGTATTACCCAAACAGTTATGCTAATTCTTACATTATGTAGTTCATCTCTTTTCTTTGTGCTTTAAACCAGCTTGGGAAGGGGGGGAAAATACTACATTTTGGCATGCAGGACAATCAAAAATCCAATCCAGAAAATGGAAAATCATTGGTGTGTCAGTGTTCCTGCAATATCCTCCAGTTCACATTTTTACATTGTAAAAACCCAGCATGCAATTGTGCGTTAAGACTGGAAATTAAAGCTAATCTCCTCAGTTGCCTTGTGAATGTTATACACCAAGTGAAGCAATAGCATTTTGCTTTCTTGACTTGCTAGTTTAGTGAATTCTTTCACAGTTCTTTTTCACCTAGCAGAGTCTGGGAAATACACGGAGAATTAAACAAACACACCTGTCTACAGAAATGGGAAAGAATTACATTGATCTTGGATCAATTTCCATTTAGTGTAGTTCTAATAATTCACATATTTTGGAAAGGTTGATGGGGATCTTGGTAATGTAGAACCTGCTAAAGCCTTTGGCCACACATCCCATATTTTGAACCAGATGTCTGTGGTTTACTGACTTGTTTCCTTTCATCCCACTGCAGGCCAGTAGTAGGTGTTGGATTCTTTTCTTGATTGGTGAGTTTAAAAACAAATGAAAACCTTCTTATGCTATGTACATTTTGTAAACTACAAGCTTGGTCTGAAAACATAACCATTTGATGAATTTGGGCAAGTAATTTAAAATAAATAATTTAAAATGTTATCCTGGAACAGATTTTTTTTCATGCTTAGAAAAATGGAAGAGGCCATCTTGATAGTTATGAAAAAGGGAAAAAGAAACATGTATTTTTAAAAATTAACTCTTAGAAATAATCCAAAAGTTTAATAGTAGTCATGAAGATTTCAACATAAGTGATGTTTTGGTTTCTTTAATAGGGATTGCATGAGTTCTTGGGATGGAAGTGTCATCAGATCAACTGTAACTATAGCTTGACACTCTGTGTGTCTGTGCATGTGCACAGCTTGATTTTATCTAAGTATCCGTAACAGTGATACCTAAAGCTACTGCGGGTAAACACAGGTTTCTGATGACAGCATCTTAAGTACAGGAGAAAAGCTCTTGTGCAGGTTATGTTTATAATACCATCATATCCCTGAGGTGCTGACAGAGCTTCATTCACAGTTTTTCTGTGAGTTGTTTTTCTGTATTTCATGTTTCACTTCTCTTTCTTGATGAAAATCATTGATATTACTTCGCTTTAAATAATGACATTAAGAATTAACATAATACTAACTTTTAGTACCCTGGTTATTTTAAAATAATTCAAAATCTCAATTTGACTTCTTAATGGTTGCAAAGGGTATGTTTTGGACAATAGAATTGTATTTTAAGAAATAATGTAATTAATAAAGAATAATTCTTTTGACACATATATGTATAAAAAGCGCTAAAGCTACTTTGCTTAATTTTTTTTTATTTTCTGGATTTTTATTTTATGTGGAGGTTTGTTTTATTTTACTAAGGCCTTGGCTCCCCAGTTGTAACAGTTGTACTGCTTGATCTGTTGCAACCAAATTAAATGAAACAGGTTCTCCAGTCATGAAATCATTACAGTGGGGGAAAAAAAAGAAAAAAAAAAAG
>VXBC01000829.1:53018-141740 GCA_013399945.1 Ploceus nigricollis | reverse complement strand
AAAAAAAAAAAAGGAAATTTTTACAGCTATTTTTACTATTTTTTTTGTGTGTTGTTCTTGTGGCTTTGAAATCCCATCTTTCTAAGGGAAGCAAGCAATGAGGCAGCAATACCAGTGACTGTCAGAAGTTGCAGAATTTGGTAGTGTGCCACCATCCCTGCTGTCCCTGGATGGGATGTGTGCTCTCTCCTACACCACTAGGACACTCAGCCTGCCTTCTCCCACTGCCAGTTTCCCTTCTGACTGATGCTGGGCTGCACAGGTGACCTCCAGCACCATTCTGCTTCTCTTGTTCCTCTGTGCTTCTCTAAGCAGTGCTCCTCCTGCTCAGTTTTCATTTGTGCATGCTGTTGATATTGCTGGCAGGAGGGCAGTCTTTAGGTGCAGGGAGTGGGTCGGTGTAGTAGGAGCAGGAACCTCCTGGATGTTTGACCGCCCACGCTCGGCTGGAGGTGCGCTCAGTGAGACCGTGGTCCAAGGATGTGCCCAGGAGTCTCCTCCCATGTCCCGCAGCACATCACCATGCAGGAGCTCTCCTGCTGTAGTGCTGGCAGCAAGGGCGAGTGCTTTGTGCACTTAAGATTTCGCAGTCACAGGCACCTGTGTCTAGGAAGACTGGAGAGGAATGCTTGTTTATCTGAGGTGTCAAAGTTCTCACTGACCATAGCTACCACTTGAGAAGAGGTGAAATCCAGTTTTAAGGTTGTTGTTTTCATTATTTCAAATGAGAAATTTTTGGGAAATAGCAGATGTTGTTAGTCTTTTCAGTCTTAAATGAAATTGCTCGTGCTTTTTTAGGTTTAAGTTAAGACAGATTGTTACAAATGCTTTTTGTTTCATCCATTGAGTCATGGAATTTATTTGGTCCCTTGTATCAATGATCCAAAGGTAGTGAGTGGAAGAGCTTATTTCTGAAAAAGAAGCCATTTTTAGTGGAGTTTTCTCATCTGGTAAATAATTTTGTTAGTATGTAGTACTCACAGAACAGCATTTTGTTGTGTGAAAGCAGTAGATGGAAGCAGTGAATCAATGTTTCAGGTAACTACCAAAATAGGTAGCATGACTGTCTATTAGGGATGGAAAGGGTTTCATTAGAGACTAGACTGATTTTATTTTAACATTAGACCCACACCTGCCTGGTGTAGTCAGTTATTTGTGTTACTATTTGCTACCTTGTATTTAGAAGTTTTCCCGTGGTTAAACTTTTATCACGTGTTCATATTTACTGTGGCAATTCGGGAGCTGGAAGGGACCTAGCTGCCAGCACTGGGGGCATGTGGTGTGTGTTGGCCCTGCCTGCGGTGGGAGCTCCCACTGACACAGGCAGGGCGAGGAGGGCAGCTTCCAGCTCAGCCTGTTTGTTCTTCAGAGAACTGCTGTTGGTGAAACTTTCTCCGTACTGATGTGTTTTTATTCAGTTGCTTTGAATAGTGCTTAAGTTTTTCTCACTGACACAGCTCGCTAAAGCAGCAGTCTGGGGTGGGGAGTATGGTGCATGTGGTGGATACCCCCATGCACCTGGAGACTTGTCAGGGCCTTGGTCATGTCTAACTGTAGGGCAGTGGTCTCATTTGGACTGTTTGTGTTTTCTTACTGATGGAAGTAAGCCTGGTCTGGTTCTGGGTCCTCTCTTAAGTCCATCATCTGTTTGGTGATAGATGTATTCGGTTTTAAAGCATTTTCCATGTGGTTAGCTGGTGCTTAGTTACCCCAAAGTGGATCAGTTGTGTTAAATGTGCACCAGATGAAAGATATCCCAGTTTGTCAGATGTTGGTAAGGTGTGCTGCTGCCTCCCAGTAGTGTGGTCTGTTCTGTCTGTGTTAAGTCAGCTGCAGGAAGTAGGCTCCACAAAGCCTGCTTTAACCATCCAAGGGATTTCATGGTACTCCCCTGCTTCTGGTGTGAGCTATTCTAAGGAGAAATCTTGCTTTATCTCCTGTCAGATGGGGAGGAGAGGTTGGATCGCTCTTTCTTTTCCTAAAATTATGCTTACAGTGGTCCACAGAAGGCAGTGTAACATCCTTATCCCTTAAGAATAAAAGGGCAGTAGTACTGTGAACGTTCAGGTGCTTCTACATGGTGGATGATGTTGATTACAGATAAGTATTTTTACTGGTGTCTTCAAGTATATTTTGAACATATACCTGAAAATATTATTTTGTTTCTCAATTTGTGATATCAAAGACTTATAACTCTGCTCTTTCCTAATTCCTGATTGCCCCTAGGGCTTTAACTGCATTTTTTAAGTTTTATTCATGTGATTGCAGATATGTTCCACGAGGTTCGCTTAGCCAGCAAGATGGGCAGTTCTTAGGAAGGGACTGTGTTGAAAGGAATGAAAATCCCTTCTGCTTTTTTTCTTCTAAAATCTGAATGAAAGTGATAGTATAGCAGAAAAGAAAGCTGGGTTAAAATTAGGCAATGAGCTTTGGATAGGAGAAATGGCTGTAATACAAATTTCTTTAATGATAATGCTGAGCAAAACTAAAACTGAATTTTTGACAGATGATTACATAGGATGTTTCTTTGTGTGTGAACTGAGTGGGTTTTAAATTTTTAAAAATGTTTAGTACTCAAAGTTGCAACTGAATTCAGTGTATACTGTTGATATCAACAGGCTTTGTAGCTGTGCTGTAAGGAGTAAAAAGCTTGAAATATTCCCTCCTTCCCCCCCCACTACAGCCTTTAACCTAATTTTTTACTGATTCATGTGTCATTTCATGTAAGTCTTTTTTTTTTTCTTTATCTGTAGAATTGGAACAATGCTGCAAGGTCCCACAAAAATGTAGGTGTAGTCATTAACATGTCAGCTCTGTGTGTGTAATTTGTCTAGCCATGTTCTGAGAGTCTCCTCCCTACAAGGGCCTTTGAGGAAATGAGTTTCTTCCCGTGTTCAGTGAGACTTGGATTGTTTAAGATGTAAATTAAAAAAACCAAACCAACCAAGGTTTGATTCCAACCTAGAGGAACAGTAGCTAGTTGCCAGCTTCTCTGAGCACCAGCTAGACAGGGTGCCTCCAAGGGAACGCAGTGACCCATCTCACAGGTAGTAGCCTAGCCTGCTCAGCATAGGGCACAGGATCCCTGTTGCACAGGCTCTCTGGTGGTGTGGTGGTTTGTGCTGAATCTTGTGATTCTGCACTCTAAATATCTTAATATATGTTTTTTTTTTCATTTTTTTTGTGTGAGCTGTGTGGGCCATACAGGTATTTTGTCTATGCTGTGTGGGCCATACAGGTATTTTGAAGAGGAGGAAATAGATGGTGTTCCTGGAGGTCAATACCTTTTTCTTAAAATGCTGTAGTGCAAAAGCCAAAATATTTCATGTATCTTTTAATTACAATTAGTGGTGAATTTACTGTCCTAGTTTAATCTTAGAGGTCTAATAAGCTTTTTTTTCATGTTGGATGTTAAAATTGTATGGAGGCTCATGTTCTAGTTGATCACAATGTAATAAGAGAAACAGATGAATATATTTGGAAAGACTTACGATTTTTTTTTTTAGTTTCTTGTTTATAACATGTTCCTTGCCATGTAACACTAAAACCAGTATAGATTAAGAGTTAGGTACTGTGGTCAGCACTTTGTCCTGTGTGCTCCAGGGAGCAGAGTACTTGCCTTGAGGGTCAGTGGGCTGTCTGTACTTGGGAGATTTTGAAGATCATGAGGGTAGAAATGGCAGTAGGAGCTACAGAAGTAAGGAGATTAGGAAGTTTAGGGAATTAACAACTGAAATACACATCTCTTGACACAAATGCAGCTTTCAGATACTAAATGACTGGTATTGTAACTCAGAAAAATAAATTTATTCTATTAAATTGTTGAGGAGTTTTGGCTTGCCTCTCTACTTTATGGGTAACTTCAAAAAACTTTATTTGGGGAAAAACTGCAACATCTTGTATTTCTTCCTTCATAGTTTACTTTTTCTGAGGAGGGTGAGAACTGAAAGCCCTATGGGAAGAGACATTGCTTGCTCTGTTCCTGCTCGATAGATGACCTCTGCTTTTAACTTCCTTTCCACTCCTTCTTCAGATAGCAGAAGCTACTGTTTGTTTTTGATATGTGCAAAAGGCCTGTGCCATTTTAAATTCTTGCAGAACAGCCATTTCGTGGACTCAAGTGTTTAAAGCTCTCGGTTTGCCTCCTTATAACTGAATACTGCAAATAAAATTTGACGTACTTTCTGGTATTTCTCTAGGCAGATGTTTCTTCTTCAGGACTGCTCCTGGCTTTTAGTTCTTTTCAGCATAGAAATAAATGGAGGGATGGAATGTAGTGAGCCTTTTGTTCAGAGTGGGGTGATTTGAGAGTATCACAAAACTGGTATTACCTTGTGACCTGTTAGTCTGCATCACCAACAAGTGACCCATGAAGTTGTAGTGTGCTTCTCCCTGCTTGCTGCCTCTTCCCCAAGGGGACAGGGAATGTCTGGTTTTGCAGCAAATGAAGCTGAAATGTGCAAATTTTGCTGCTCTCTTTCTGTTTGGATACCTTTTACAGAGTTGCCTGGAAGCAAGAGTAATTGCTGCACATTTCTCTGCATAGATGAAGAGGGAGATGTAGAGATAGGCAGGCAGCACGTCACCTGCATATGTGCAGCCCAGGCTGTTAGTTTTTATCTCTCTTGACATAACGTTGTGTTCGAGGCAGATGTTTCCTACGTAGACAGGCAGTCTTTTAGTGTTCTGCCACAGATGTCTTGTTAACTTTGGCCAAGACAATAGGTACTTTCTAAAATATTAATAGGTTTTTCTTACCTTATAGAGGAATTGTAAGCATAAACTTGTCTGTGCATTGTATATCTGTTTATTGTAGTGGGAGTAGTACAGTGTAATACCTCAACATTTATACTGCTCTATAGGACACTGGCAAGGACTTGTTTTACTTTTGATTGACAAAGGCAACCCAGAGGGGTGCCATCAGATTTTCTTTTAACTTTTCTTCTAACTTCGTAGCATACAGTCTTGTAATAAAGCAATGTATTTAGTGGCATTTTTTCTTAACCAGAACATTGATTTTAACTCTGAAGAAAGAAAAGTTACTGCTTTTGACCTTATAACTGTGTAGTAAATCTTCCTTTTCCAGGAAAAAGCTGCATGGAACCTAGATAGGATTGTTTAAGGCCTTTTGGGAGATTTTAGAGAGGTTCAGATCACATTTATGCATGCACAGATGATAGTGGTTGGAGATGACAAGAAACATGAGGTGGATGTGTTAGCTGGCTATCCAGTTGCTGCCAAAACTGACAGTTGTCTGGAACAAAACTTTATTAAAAGCACTTTAAAAAAGAGCTTTGTACCTCTGATTATTCCATCACTGTAGCAGATGTTCAAATCGGATGCTGTCATTAAAAATGAGTTTTCCTGAAAATGCGTTTGTTTTTCAGTATCTTTATATTTGTTCTAAATGGACTAAATGCTTAGAGCGATATTTTAGACAGTGAGAGTTAACTAGTCAATAAACCTGGTCTCTGTTATCACTTTCTTTAGCAATGAAGAGTGCAAAATGGTCAGTGAGGACTGCCTTAACAAGCCTATTTCTTGCTGTTTCTTTGTAACATTGAGGCTCCGGCAGCTTGCTGTTAAGTGATGGAAGTTGGCTTTGTTGAAAAAACACCAAAATCCTTCTGCCAAATCAAAATTTGCTCTTGGTAGTTCACAATAATATAGAGAACAGTTGCAAGTGAGGAATCCAGACCTTTTAAAAAAAGCAAGTAAATGTGACACTTGGGATGATAGAGCAAAAAATTTCAAAGAAATGGATGTCATTCTTTGCCATGAGCATGTTCAGGATATCACCTGTATAGCTTGTGTATGTTCAGAGTGTTGACTTGTCAGTCTTGTTCTGTGTGTGGTATTGTAGGCAACAACTTGAAATACCTGGTTTTAGCAATTTTTTTAAAATTTAAACTGTTAATTGTATGAGTTCAGAAGAAGCTTTATAAATGAGGGCATTTCCAGAAGGAATATTATTCACTGTTGATACTTTCTCGTGGTGTATTTTTTGTAGCAGCTTTTCTGTTTTAATGATATAGGAGGGCTTTCATGATGGGGAAAGATATTGCAGACTGGGATTTTGACATAGGAAGTACACTCTGATCTTGCCTAACTCAATACTGTTTATAAGAGCCTAGAAGGCATTACTGGACATTGAGAGTGATTTTGGATGTGGGGAATTATTCTTCCAAGTGGACTGTTCTGCAGTGGGGCACAGCATGTGTTTCTGTTACAGTGCCCATGAACTGATCTACTGAATTCAGTAAAGGTGTGCAAAGGAGAGGATGATACAGTGATACCAGTCTTCAAAATGTAGCCTCCTAAGTGCCATTGAGGGGTGGCAGTTCCAGACAAACAGCTTTTGATCTGTATCTATGAGTGATACAGAAATACAGAATCATCAAGGTTGGAAGAGACCTTCAAGATCATCCAGTCCAACCATTAGCCTAGCACTATCATTGAAGCCATTATATATCACTCAGATCTAGGCACCTCTTAAACATTTCCAGGGCTGGTGAATCCACCACCTCCCTGGGCAAGTTATTCCAGTACCTGACCACGCTAAAAGAGAAAAAGAAATTTCTAATATTTAATCTGAATTTCCCCTGTGAAATGGCTTAAGGCCATTTCTTTGGATCTTCTCACTGAAGGCACAGTGGAAGAGCCCCCACCTCCCTACAGCCTTCCTTGAGGGAGTTGTAGAGAGCAATGGGGTCCCTCCTAAGCCTTCTCAAGACTAAACAACTCACTCAGCCATTCCCCACAGCACAGGTTTTCTAGACATTTCACAAGCCTTGTTGCCTTTCGCTTCACACGCTCCAGCACCTCAATGTCCTTTTTAAAGTGAGAGGCCTAGAACTGAACACAGTATTCAAGGTGTGGCCTCACCAATGCTGAGTACAAGGAGAAATGCACTGCATGTTCTTTCAATTGTTGTTTGTCCCTTCATTCCCTTCATTCCCCACATTAAGCATTATTCAACAGACTCAGGAAGGACCTTGTCGTGGTTCTGTTGCTCATAGCAGTATTTGCTATGCTAACGCTTCCTGTACACAATGCACACGGAGTTATATTGAAAGTCTGGGAAATGGATAGATAGATACCATGTTGAATGTTCTGTGCTATATCTTATTTTCTCTTTATTAATTAGTTCATACTTGCCAACTCCTATCCCTAATATAAAAAAACCACACCCTGCAAAAATAATGGCATCATAATTTCTGGGGCAAGATGAGAAAAGTTTGATTTGTGAAGAATTCCTTCAAGAAAAGCTGCCAGAAAGAAAAACCTGGCTAAAAGCTGACCTATTATATGGTTTTACATGCCAAGTAAAATGAAATGTTGATTCATTTTCTGAATAATAAATAAAATTGAAATGAGACACAGCATACCGTTGTTTCAATGAGTATTGTGAAAAAAGTAGCTTTCAGACCATCAACATCATTAATTTAGACTTCAGTCTTGAAACCTGTCATAGACATACAGGTTTTACCTTTTTTATGCTTAGATATAATTTTTAAAGGTGCTCAGTCAGTTGTGGCTTTTTTTTTCATTTTCAGGTCTTTCTCTTACATTGCTATTTGTCTGTCTTGGGTACTGCACTGCACCCCAAACAGGTTGTATTTACACCTGTGCAGTTGTCTGTGGAATTGAAGGAAAGTGTTATTTCTTGTATGCATACATAGGGGAAATACTGTCACTCAGAAATTCCCGAGAATTCTTTATTGATTCAAGCATTGCTCTTGAGCCAGGTGTGTCTTTCAGGCAATTCAATTGTACTTCCATGGGGTAGGATTGGTAGAGGGACTAGTCAGAAATGAGGCATTGCCTAGGACAGGGTTGCATGCCAGGTTTAGCCACAGTTACAATAGAGTAGTCCCCGGGGAGCTGTTGTCCTCTCTGTTGTTTGAATCACTTGCTCCCTGAGCTCTCAACGAGCCATTCTGAGCTGCCATCCTTGTGGCACATACCCACTCGCATGAGTATATGTTGTTGGCCTTTGGCCAAATTAAAGCATTGGTAGGCAACTTGTAAATTCATCTCTGCCTCTGCTGCCTACAGCCATCTGATGAGACACATAATCCTCAAGAGATCCTTAGAATACAGTGCCTAGCTGAAGGCAGGGAGAATTAAACGTTCTTAAATTGTTACCCACAAATGTCTCCTAGCTGATCTGGAGTTGGCCCAAGTGCTTTATTCGTAAGTCTTTTTTCAAGGTTTTGGCAGGGCTTCCCTCAGGAGCATATTTCTCCGTAATTCTCTTCTCTTTTCCAGATTGTTGGCCACAAAATTGAAATCAAAAACTGGCAGCACAAACATGAGGTCTTAAGATCATTATGTTTTTTTTTTAACATGAAAGAATTGATTTCTGTTATAGAGTGATTTGCAGAAAATTACTTATCTATCCAGCAGCCAAAGTTTCTGGACTGTTGAACTATTGGGAAAAGTGAAGTAAACAATGTTCAAGAGCTACAGTCCTTTCAAAAAGATTTCCAAAAGGAAATAGACTGCTGCATCTTGGGGAGAGAAGGGACATGGAATATTTTCCTGTTCTTTGGGTTCCAGAAGAATTAATTTTGATTAACCTCGCAATCTATCCAAAATACATTTCCTTGTCAACTTTTTAGTCCATGGGAAATTGGTTAGAAGTTACTGTGTTTGGGGATATTTTCTTTCCACATCAGAAAAACCTTTAATTCTCTGCTTAGTATTTTAATAAGCTTCCATCCAGCAATTATAGAACTGTAATCAGCATATATAAATGTATAATATTTATCAAAAACTGCTGTCTTTTTATGTTCATAGGAAAGTTTTTTTTTTCCTTATACTTTCAGATTTCCCACAGTTGTGCTTTTTTAGGCTAAAATTTGGCAGTTAGATTATTCCCCTCCCACAGGTTTTATGTAGACCAAAGCCTGATCTGTCTGCTAATTATCTGTCTTTTACCCCTCAGTCTCCTTTAGATTAATAAGGAGAGCCTGTTGAGTTCACCTAGGCACCTTAGCAGTGGTAGGGGGTTGTCTGCTGTGTTATGTGCTTCAGTGTTCTCAGGTGCTGAGAAATACTGCATTTTCACTGTGCTTTAAAATGACTCTTGATTAATTAAACGGATTCTGTTTTTCCTTTACCCTGGGCTTAGCTATGTTTCTCTGTCATTAGGATTTTCTTACCTTTTATGATCTTTTCAAAAGGCTAGATTCACTTGAACATCAGGATATATTTTTATCCTTTCCTGTTTCATCTACTGCCACAGTTAGCTTCAGATACAGCTAAGGTTTTCAACTTGAATGTAGTACCTTGAACTTTTTCAGGTTACCTGTTGTTTGGAGGTTATAGTTGCTACATAGTCTTCTGTAAAAGAAGTTAATCCTGTTCCTTGGGAAGTCAGTGCTTTTAAGCATTTCTAAACTCCCAGGTTAAATTTTGTCATGAGTAATCTGTAGCTGTTTGTTAAGTATTTTGGAAGAGCTGTAACCCTGGGGCATTGGTAAGTAGTGTCCTCTAGGCTTTGGATTGTCTGGACATAAATATAGTTCTGGGATTTTGTTTTATTTGCTTTGCTTTAAATCTCAGAGATTGTCTCTTTTTCTCTGTCCTGCTGACTGCTCATTTCGATTCAGTGGGACCTTCTTGACGTCAGGATTGTGATTCACGTTGGATGGTGATGAACTTCAAAGGCTTCTGCTAGGAATGGGCTGTATTTTTGCTGTTACCTTGAAATTCAACTCTTCTCAGATTAAAACTGCTTGGCTTTATGCCATTATACTAGCATCTCATCTTGATTTCTTAGAACATTACTCATTTTCAAGGCTGTTTCCAGTTCTATTCTCTGTGATTCCCAAAACACACAGTGGAAGAGAGACTATTCAAGACATGGTTTTGCAACGCAGGTCAATTTTATGACTTTGTTTTTTTGTTTTATCAGTTTCTCAATCTCACTGCCTAAATGTTCTATTTTAAATTGAACAGGTGTCATTTTCCAACTTAGAAATCAAGATTTCCATTCATTCCATACAGTCTGATGTTAGTTGGTTTGCCTTGCTTTTTCACTTGGCCAAACTTGTATTTTAGTGCTCCCTCTATTCCTTGACTGACAGCTTGTCCTGGGTCACTTTATTCTCCATTGGCTTTTATAAGGCACTGAAAGTATAATCTGGAAGAGACTTGGATCAACATTTACCTAACTAAGTAATAGTTTATTACCAAAGAGTTTGTTTCATTTGAGGCAGAAATATTAGCTTCTTTAGCCTATTTTCCTGGAAATGAAAAAGTCTTTTCTGGTTGGTTCTGCAGTAAGAAAAGCCCAGACTTTTGGAAAGATAGGGAAGAAGAATGAAGTTGAGTGCATAGTTTGATTGGTTTGGTTTTGGGTTTGGTCTGGGTTGGTTTTTTGTCCCTAAATGAAACAAGAGAAGAGCTCAATTAAAAGGAAATACATGTGCATGCAGATATGTATCTTCATGTTGGTATATGGAGAAAAATAGTTGTGTGGCCTCATTTTTAAGAGACTGCTTAAGGGTTTAAAAATCTGGGTTTAGTAATTTTCTGTAGTCTGTTCTGCATTTGATATTTTAAAGCTTTTCTTTTACCTGGTTGCTGGTAAATGTGTATTCTAGAATGACAAGAGATGTCATACTCAATTGTTATGAAGTCAAATTATTGGAGCATCAACATAGTGGGTGGGATAAAACCATATTTAGTATATTCCACATTGAAATAAACAGTTACTTAAGGACTTCAAGAATTGCGTTGCAGTGCTGTTAAACAGTGGTTTCTATACTTGGAGTGGTTACTATGCTTAAAGTCTAGTTTGATACCTTTAATGGAATCTTGATGAAAAAACAAGGGAGTGAGGACAAAAAAAAGCCCCCTGCTTTCCAGGCTGCTTTTCCTGCTATTGAAAATGTGTATGCTGCCTCTCTGCCTCCTTTTTTCCCCTTGCCCTTTTAGCTGGATATTAGTTAGAATTACTGTTCTAAAGGATGCTACTGCCTTTGAGGAAGACTACATGGCACCAATATTATCAATGTTAATGTGAAGTTTTCCTAAAAATATGCTGCACAGAACTCTTGTACTGTGTGTGTTGCCATAAAATCTGAGTGCCTACTAGGAGCACATCAGGAAATTCAATTTACATTTGGGCTATTGTTAAACTGTCTTTTTCTATTCAACAGATAGATCTCTGTGTTGAAGTATTTTGCTTTGGCATTAAAAGCTATATGCATATAAATGCATTAAAGAAACCAGACCAAACCAGTTTGGCTTTCACTTAAGTGAAAGGTGGTTTGTGCTGGCCTTGAATTCAGGAGAAGGGGGCCTCAGTCTAATCTGGAGAGTTGTTCTAAGAGGAATCTGGCTTCTGCATAATGATCTTTATCTTTATTGTAGAAAGCTGACAATGTGTGAAGCTGTTGATCTTTCTTCATTTCAAAGCTGTAATTGATGGCCAGATAATAAGAGTCAATTCAGGGTAATAAGAGAGTCAAAGATAAATACTGAGTTGTGGAGCTTGATTCCATATTTAGTGGAGAAGAAAAATAGTCTATCTGTCAACCCTTTGTGTTTGGATCTGCAATGCTGTTCTGTGTAGTCTACCAGTGTTCAAGATAGAGGTTGTAGTACAAGAGTATCACAAAAGATGCAGTTTTAGAAGGTGAATAATTGCAGCTGCAACTCTCTGCTAAATGTTTTCTCCTAAAACATCAATTTTATTCAGGCCTGAGCAAGTACTTGGTTAAATAAGTCGATAGTTTGCAAGTATTCATGTATTTGGGGGTGTAGAGCCTTGGGATACGAGTGTAGTTGCACTTCACTGTTTTTTGGTCACTGGTTCTGAAGTGTTCTAGCTACCATGGGGAATCCTTTGAGGCTTTACATCTCTGTTTTGCTAAGGTAGAATACTGTATAATAGATTATACCAAATATCATAAAAAAGCTTGCAGATTACTTCTCCGACTTAGAACTTTGACTCGACATACCCCATTGCTTAAGAAATTCTCAGAGGAATTTGGAGTTATTTTCAAAAAAATTCCTGCTAAAAGTGTCCTTTTCAAGACAAGGTATTTGTATATATTATATTAGTTTTTAGAGAAGAGGCTGTCTATCCGTCTGATAAAATAATATGGAGGATACCACCATTCCCCAAAAATACAAAAGTGAGAAAATGTTGGTAATTAAAACAACCTCCAAAAACTATCAGAAGAAGCATTCAGAATCTGTAGTGGTTACAAGAAATAAAGAAATGTAGTTTTTTAGGACTCTTCCATGAGTTTCAGGTGGTCCTCCAGGTGTTCTTTGACAGATAGTACAAGTTTGAATGGCAGTGGGTGGTAGCAATGCCAGTCTTTCCTTCAGCATCATGGTAAATATGCTGTAAGTACTTGTGTAATGTGATTGGATGTCCCTTGAGTTAGTGAGTTGGCCTTCAGGTGTAGGACATTAGTTCAAATAAGAAGTCTGGGTATATTTTCAGGACTTAAATTATGTCAGTCTTGTTGGTAGCAAGGCATTCTGTGAGCAGGAGAATTTATAAAGTCTAATGCTTAAAAAAAGTTATATGTCCTTTAAATTTAATACATAATTTTTATTAAAAAAAAAAATCATCCCTCACATGAAATGCTTTAAAACTGCCAATACCTTTAAAAGTAGGTGACTTGTGCTGAGAACTGAAGGTACAGAGCTGCTTGTTCTTGGTAAAACAGCTGTGTGTTTGGATGTGGACAGTGTATTTAAATTACAACATAAATTAGGAAGGCAGTTCTTGGGATCCTTCCTGGGATTTCTCTCTGTGGAAATAAGGTTTGAATCCAGCTTTTCTGTCTTGTCCTTTAAATCACAAAGATAGCAGAGTGTGTGTTGCTTTTCGGTTTTGAATTTAACAATAACAAAACCCAAACCAAAATAAACCCTTCTAACATAATAGCAAAAAACCACTTCAGGAGAAATAGTGAAGAGAATGCAGTGCTTTCATTAGTGTCTGTAGGCTCCAAAATCTGAGCAGAAAAAGAAAGGGTTATATTTTATCTGTGCTGTGGATTGCCCCTTTATGTGCTACATCACCATTCTGACCAGTGAGTTAACCCAGGGGTACTGATCTCTTTAGTGCATTAATATCTAGACACAGTACATGAGACCTCCAGCTATCCACAGTGATTATTGCTTTCCCACATTTCATAAAATAAACAATGTAAGGTATGGTAGTATCTCGTTCTTTAATGTACACGTGTTTTTTTAATTGCTGGAGTTACATCAGTAATTTTAAATGATCACTGAACTTTTGTGGGCAGTGACTAGCAAATAGGCTAAAAAATCAAAATATTGCTAGACCTGCTTCATTAAATGATTTACTTTGCTAAACTAAAATGCTTTTTTTTCAGAGTGGCATACACTTAGAAACTTCTGTTATAAAGCAAAACAGTAATAATTTAAACTTTCCTGACAAATCTATTGTGATTAATTCCTTATGCTATTTCAGAGCAATACCTTCCCATTGAGGTATAGATTATATCCATACATATTGGGAAAGATATGCTGAACATATCTGCTTTAAAAAAAATATATCCTTACTGCACAGTCCATTAATGTAAGAAATATTTTTTATGCATATGAGAAGTGTTCAATTTGTTGTAGAAACCCTTGAAAGCAGTACACAAGCACAACTTAGGGAGCAAGAGTTTAAAGAGGATTCCTGGTTGTTCTGCACTCAGCATACATGTAGATACACAAACAGTTTTAAACCCAGGGAGTTTGCAATCTAAAGGATGTAGAAATTGGAGTAATTTTTACTAGGCAAGTTCAGTAGCAGTGTTACAACTGCAGAGAAGCCAGCTGCAGTTTCAAACTGTGTAATTCCCCTGCGTTGTTGGAAGAGTCCTCCAGCTCTATATATGGCTGCATTTGGGTGTAGTAACAAAATGTGGTATCTCCAACCTGTCACTCATGGTTTGATTTTTCAAAAGAAGACTGCCACAAGCACATTTCCTGAATATTTCCTTACCAGCTGTTTGTGTCTTGGTGTGATTTTCTTCCATTAGAGGAGGTCTGTTACCAGTTCCCATGGTAAAGAGCGCTAACACCTCACTTGTTATCATCTGCCTTCCAGGAACAAGGGCAACTTGAATTAGCCAAATAGCAGAACCAGTGCTTTCCCTACCAGAGGGGTTAGCTCTGTGGCCAGGAGTGGCCAAAATCTCAGAAAGATCTGTCTAGGGCTTGAATGCTGAAGATTTTGAGATACCCAAGAGTCCCATAAGAAAGTGTGTTTTGACTTACTAATAGCGAGGGAAAAGCTATGTTGATGCATTGGTTAGAATGTTAAGCTGATGGGTAGAGGTTTATAGCAGCAGTTAAACTTTGCAAACTAGTTTTCACAAAAACAGAATTTCAAAAGCTTTTTTTATGGCACCATCCTTTGCTGAACTGCTGTGTTGTCCTGTGAGACTGAAAAGCACCAACTTGTTGTGTCTTAGTCGGAAAAAGTTGAGGCTATTTTACTATGTGGTACCTGAAGGATGTGCTATTACAATAGTGCATTAAGACTTCAACATGAAATATCTTATTTAAAATAAAGCGACTGAAATGTTTCCAATTGAAGATAAACGGAATGTTCAAGTAGTTGCAAAGATAAAAATACAGAATGCAGTTTGTGTAAATACAAAACACTTATTTGTCTACATCATCTTTCAGACTCATTAAACAGCCATAAGTGATTTAAATACAAATTAGGAAGCTGCACATCGTGTTGCAGCCTACTCATGTAGGCTGAGCTCATCAGAAACTCCTTTTGTCCCTCCATTTCCTTCCACCTTACTTTCCCTGCAGATGCCAGCAGCACTGCTTTACCCCATTTACAGGGCTCTGTTGAAGCCATCACCTCTGCATGGGTCTCTGTTATTCTTGGTTCCTTTTTTATTGCAGATCCTGCTCCTTTTTTCTCTAACCTTTAGACCTCCATATAACACTGCATTCCTGTGCATGAATTGAGGACTGTGATCTACCTTCTGATTTTCCTTTTTTTCCCCTATAATTCCTGCTTGTTAATCTTTGACATTGGTAGTCTAACATTTAAATAATACAGAAAACAAGATCATTGCAGAATGTATTGCAGAATTGGGAGGTTTTATGCTGGAAAATACTTTGTTCCTGTCAGCTAGTTTTTTAATCTATAAATAATTGCCGGGTTGGCGTATTGCATACTGCAGTCTCTATGTCTCTTACATGCCTCTAACAGGATCTCATTTTCAACCAGAATTGACAAGGCTATTCTGATATGCAGAACTTGCCACAAAATTTTTGTAATTCCTTGAGTGCTTTGGTTATTAGGTAACAGATGGTGTATCATTGTCAAGCTGAGGGTACAAATCCTTGGTTTGCATAGGCCAGTGGTATGTTTGTCTTGTTTGTGAAATGTTCCACTGCAAATATTAGGAAATGTAATGAATTTATATATGTATTTTTTTAGGAGCAATGGATGAACTTCATAGCCTGGACCCAAGAAGACAAGAATTGTTAGAGGCAAGATTCACAGGAGTAGTAAGTGGCAGCACTGGGAGTACTGGAAGTTGCAGTGTTGGAGCTAAAGTAAGTCCTAAGAGCAGTCATTCAGATCTGCCATCTTTGAAATACTGGTTTATCTCACACCATCTCATTTTCATATTGTCAGTGTGATTTACTTGTAAAAGCATTGGGTTGGAAGAGGCTCTCAGAAAAATCCCTGTTTTTCTGTTATTTTGCTTTGAGATAGGAATGTTTATCCTGAACCTTTCTGTGATATGGATGTTGATTTGTTCTTAAAAACATTGAAGAATGAGCTTATACAGGCTTTTTTGTGGCATTGCTGTAGTGCACATGTGATCAGAGATGGAAGATTTTCCCATTATTTAGGTGGAGTTGTCCCCCCTGCAGATGACCATCTACTTATGGAGTCTGGTGTGACATCTGTTTTTAAGATTAAACTCTTTTGAAGATTAATACATATAGATAAATAAATTATTTCGACATTTCCAGACATTTATATCAGTTTCTCTTACTTTCATTGTAGAATTCCTGTCCTTTAGTATCTAAGCCAGGATGCAACACTTGAGGAAGAACCTTATGAATGCTGAATAATTACTTTCCATATGTTGTATATTTCCTTTCAATTAATACATCTGCAAAATAATTTTGTCTTTGTTGCATATTCTGTTCAAGTTACTAGCTTCAGCTTCCAAGATTGATTTCTGCAATACTGTTGCCTAGCCAGAAGTACTCAATTTTGTATTTATGCATTTGAATGTTCTCCATCAAGTATAATACTTAATAAACTGATATTAAAAAGGTGTCATACTAATATTTTTAGGTGTGTTTCCCTCCTGACTAAATTCCTTCTGAATTCTGTTTCCAAACTGTTTGCAGTGTCCTCGTGTTTTAAGTGCTTTACATAAACTCATAGTGTTTTTAGCTTACTATGCTGTATTTTAGTTACTGATATAGATTACAGAAAAAATACTTCCTGTTAGAAGACATTGATGAAATTTCTGAAGACATGTCATGTATCAATGGCTATGAACAAACTACACAGAATTGAAATTATTATATAGTGATCTTGCATCATATCTTAATTTACTTTGGAGAGTGATATGAAGGTAACTGTCAGAAAGCTGTAAAAAGGTGACAAACTTGTTACTACCATTTAAACCAAGAAGTGGATTAAATAGGGGAAGAAATGAGGTTGGATTGACACAGTGACAGTGATGCACTGTCTAATCGTCTTCTCATTATGATTGCAAAATTGTATATTTGCCTTATCATATCCTTGAAATTAGAAAGAGACAAACACAATGATTCTGGCCCATTTTGTTTATTTATTACTTGAGTTCTCTAGTACTGCTTACTCCCCTAATTAATTAACTCATTTTAATAGCTCAGGTAGTTGCTCATAATTCACATCAGTGTTTATCAGTTTTTATTACCAGATCTGTACTTCTAACTTCATTGAACTTTTTACTTTTTGATACAGCTGTTTTGGTCCATTGCTTTGTTGCAAATTTTCCCTCATAATCTGTCTGCTGCTGTATGTGTAATACATTTTTTTAAAGGCATTATCGAGTTTCTTGGGGTTCCTCTTCTTTAAAATTTGATTCCCTGTGAGTCACTGCTTACCATTTCCATAAGCCTATTGAAGTCTTTTTCTTGTTGTCTGTTGTTCAGCTGATTTCAGCTGTTAGCCAAATTACATTCCGCTTTCACATTCTCAGTTTGTTCATCCACGTTAGCCAGAAAAAGAAATTTAAAATAACTAATTTCCTTTTTCACTCTACCATGGAAAAAATACATTTCTTGTCCCTGATACGTTCCAAGATTTGTATCTCATCCAGTTGGTTTCCAAATGGATATCTAGATGAAGTGGTGTTTTTTTAATACTATCTAATGCTTTGATAAATGTTTGCAGAAGATACTGTTACCACTGTTTCTTATAGACGCAGATCCTCGTCTAAGACACTGTTGTTCTTACCTTTTAGTCCTGTGATTTGTTACACCATCAGGAAAACCACAATTATATCAGTTTTGTTTGTATTTCTTTTATTTGTGACTATTCAGTGTATCCATGCAGATAATGTAAAGTGGACTGTGTTTGGAAAAAAATACGTTTTAAAAAATATAGTCCGTAGTCTTGGTGGGGGATGTTCGGACAGGCTTATCTGATTCTTATTAAAAAAAATTGATGAAACATTTTTGATCTGATGTGCAGAGGTAACTGGGAAAATGTGAGGTATAAATATAGTATCCATTGGTCTGCCTTCACTTTGAAGGCCAAAATGAGAAAACTTCTTTGTGTACAATCCCAAATCCCCATGTTCCAGATTCTAATTTTCCTAAACTAGCAAGACAATAAAGAGCTTGCAGCTTTAATAGTTATTTTTTGAAATATTCTGGGTCCTTATATTTTTCTAGTAATTAAATTGAAATGAACTCTTATTTATTGGGAATACTCTTTTGAAAGGCTACCCTTACTATATATTTGTCTGAAGAGTTTTGGAATTTCTCGGGGGAAAAAGCCCCTCATGTTCAAGCTTTTTCAGTAAGCAAGGTTGGAAATACAAATGTAGGTTACTGATATTATTGTATCTGACTTGGATGACCAGATACTGACACAGGACAAGGAAGGACTACATACAGACATTTCTGTGCTGGAGGCTGCCCTGGGGGTGAAAACATACATGGAAATTTTGTGTGTTTAACTAACATTTCTCTGGAATTTTAATTCAGAGATGATCTGTTTATTCAGATGTCACAGATGAGTACTGTCCTGCAAACTGATACCGGGCTGGAATTTAATGCTCAGGATCAAACTGCCTTGGAACTATTTCACTTCAAAGTATTTGTTCTGCCGTCTTATATAGAAGAGACCGGTCCATCAGTATAAGAGTTTTGGTCGGTTTTTTTTAATAAAAAGACACTCAGCTGATGATGACTCATTAAAATGTCCTCGTGACATGCTGTGTTCAAAAGATCTCTGAATAAATCAGCCTTAGTAAATTTCTAAAAAAACATTGTAATTTGGGACTGTATCACTAGTTGGGGTGGTTGCTGTTGTTTTTTCTTCCCTCACTAATGTAAATTTATTTTGTTGGGGGAAATAATTTGTTTTAAGATTGTAGAATAATACTGTCAATAGGTTTTAATTTTCTCCAAGACAGACTAGACTGCAAAGACTATTTTAAAATGTATTCCATGACAGAAAATTAAAACCTATTTTACTTAACACCTCTTTTTTTTCAAAAATTGAAAAATTCTAGTAGTCTCTAGAACATTCTCCAATGGTTTTGAATATGCTAGGGTTTTACTTGCCTCAAAAGCAATGGGAAATCAGAATTTACTGTGTCCTGTCAAAATATCCACCTGTCAAAATTCTTATCCCCTTTTCCAGTCACAAGTGCTCTATAGTTAATTTTTCCATGAGAGCATGAAGTGAAAAGTTACTGGTTGTAACTATGAGTGGTAACAGTGGATTATGTTTTATAATTCTGTGTGTAATGTTGAGTATTTTATTTGTTTTGGTAGGCCTCAACAAATAACGAAAGTTCAAATCACAGCTTTGGAAGCTTGGGATCTTTAAGTGATAAAGAATCAGAGGTAAGTGTATGGGGCAGATTCATTATCACCTCAGAATTTTAATGCTAACAAGTAATTTATTTTTATTCTACTTTGATGCCTTATTTTGTATAGAAGCTTTTAAAGTAAAATGCAGACTACTCAGATAGATAGGAAAGAGCATAAATTACTGAAAGATACTGTCTTTTGGAAGAGGAACCGTGACTGGAAGAAGTGAGTTTCTTTGAATTTTTGGTCATGAAACTAGCTGCTTCTGCTTCTCTGTTATCTATGTAGTCATGGTCTGAGGATGCATACAGCTTTTGGAGCTGAAAATGTTTATATAGTTTGTTGTCTTTTGTTTCATAAGTAATAAGTCTGTCATGAGCACAGATAACTTTGATCTTTCGATGAATCCTTGAAAATACTCTAGAAACTAGTTTACTGTGTTTTCTTTTCAAATACGGATTTATGCCAAGGCCAGACATCCTTAGTAGACATCACCTTTATTTGTAAAAGCTGCAGTTGTCACTGCGTATTTTCTTACCTGAATCCAGTTTGTAATCCAAGAAAAGGATTCATACCTTTATTAGGTTTAAATATGGAGAGCTCTGACTTCCCTTGAATAGAATATTTTCCTCTTAGTGATGATCATTGATATAGTTGCACTAATAGTACAGCTCTCAGAATGTACCTGTTTTGGGGTCGATGAGTCCCTCTGACAGCTTTGCCTCTGTGTGTCACAGGTTGCGTGGATAAGATTATATCCTTTGTAACCAAGAGTGGATTTCTGGCCTAGGCTAGACCCTGTGTGACAGTGTGTCGTGCTGGAGAGATGGTTATTTGGAATGTGCTGTTGCTGTTATTTTCACGTCACAGCTTTACTTTGGGGCCTAATTGTTCATTTGCTCAGTCACTACAAGGTGCTTTTTTACTGGGCTGTCAGCAAGTGAATTTAATTGGTTCCCAAAGCTGATACCTTATAAATAAAAGTTCTGTATGCGTGATTTGTTTTTCTTGTTGAAAAAAGCTCTGCTATGTTTTTTTTTCCCCTCACCTTTCCCAGCTGGATTATGCATCCAACTGCATAGACTATTTTCTTAACCAGAAGATTCTGTCTGCCTGTTGTTTTTATTCACGACTTTTCCTAGAAATACTCTGGGCAGTGATGCAGTTCTGATGTAGGTGTGGGAATGGAAATGTGATGCCGTAACCTGAAGGTTATGATGCATTATTGCAATTCCTTGACAGAAAAACATGTCTATGAGTAGTTGAGTGATCTCAGAACACTGACTATATGCATAATAAGTTTTTGGTGTAGGAAAACATTAGTTTATAGTTCTATACATGAGATACAGAGGCAAAGCTTTTCCAAGGCATGTGAGCTTGAAAGTCTCTGTGTTTTAACAGAGGTGTTTTAACCTCAAATCTTACTTCTGGGTAAGGATAATATTTTGTCTTTTAAATATTCTAAGACTTGTATCCTAAAATAGAAACAGACATCTTTTTCAAAAATGTCCCTGACAGAAGTCCACTGTGCTCCATTGCACAGTGAAAGATGAATCTTAATGACATTGAGTAGCGAAATACATTTTCTTGCCTCTTTCAGAAGTTGTTAGTGGTATTCACTTTAATTATAATTGTCATAGCAAGTATGTTAATAAATTGTTACAGTTCTTTAAATTACATCTGGTTACTTATATGCTAAAGTACCATAAAAAGTAAGCTGTAGATCTTAGTACTGCAAACAGGTTGTGGGATTGCTTTGTTGTGTTGTTTTTTTTTTTGTTTTAATAGCATGACCTTGAAGGCTTCATAGTAACAGTGACGGTAATGTGGAAATAAGACTTGCTCATTGGGGAGGCAGTGCCATCATTTGATGTTGAAAGGGCGCTGTTGTATTACAGTAGGTCTTGGGAGGAAAAAAAAGTAGATATGCAAATCTCAGAATCATTGAAAGGAATTTCTAGCAAGAGTGTCAATTTCTGATCAAACCCTGATGATGCATTCATGTCATTACTCTCTGCTTTCATCATGAAGTGGCACATTAAATCTGTGAATTTGAGGGGAAGACTCAGGGGAAGCACAGTGAAATTGAGGGGGAAACTAGGATCAAGACCAAGATGTACGAGGCTCTGCTAGTATGCCAAGCTCTGTGTGACTTTAATATAACTTTACAATCTAGCATTCGGTAACCTTAAAAGTATTTTATCTTGCTTATGAAATAGTAAGATTTTAATTTAAATCTTGGCTATAGGTAAATACTTCGGCAGCTCCAGAAAGTAGCTTCAGTCTTCATCAGGGAGATACTCCCCAGCCCCATTAGTCTTCAGTTTCTTGTAATTCATATGACTCCATTCATTAGGAAGGATTTTGGAGTACATTTTCTAGTGATTGATGTGTGCTGTACATTATCATGCGAATTTTGTGCTTAGAAAAGGGGAACATGACCTTGTTGAGTAACCTCATTAATAACCTCATTAGTGTGCTAGTACTTTCTGGTTTGGAAGGTTAAATTAAACACTGAAAGAAATCAGAAGAGCTTAAGGAAATAGACATTTTTGAATTACTTGAGTTTTAAAGCTATAAACTTCTTTAAACGGCTGGTTTTACAAGCCATAGCATCTGGAAACTAGTTTTGGTGGGCGAAATCTTACGTGTTTTGTCATTAATTAGGTTTTAAACTTTTTTTCCCCTTTTTTTTTCTTGATATGGTAGGTAAAAATTACTACATTAGAGTGTGATTGCAGAATTGAAAGTTGGAAAACAAGAATAACATAAAAATGCTTGTTTAAGTAGTTTCAATTTAGTTTGTGGAAAGGTAGCTTAATGTTACTTGTTTACCTGGCAATGATTCCAAATTATTAAAGTTAAATTTCTAAGCTATGCTTTCTGCTCTTTGAATCAATAGTCTTGAGTTAACTCAGTTTCCAGGAGTCTGTGTTATGTACTTTGCTAATATGTGATAGCCCTGTAGAAGATGCAGATGTCAGTTGGATGAGTTTATTTAAAATAATATATATTTAATTTAAACTTAATTTACAGCCTGATAATACAACATTTACAGTTGTAAAACTTCCAAAGATAGCTTTATGAAGCTACACACAGAGTCAAAACACATAAAAAATACATGGTATAGGTAAGGAAGACCTTTCTTGTCCTGCTGGTGCTTTTATAGACTAATAATTTTCTAGGGATCACAGGTAGCTTAAAGTGGTTCTTGCCAACATAAATACTGTTGGGTATTTGTAGTAAATTCATGTTTGAGCATATCTACACAAAGATTTTGGAATTGAAAGGTCCTTGAAATGATTGACTGATGGTTGAAATTTGAATGTTGATACAATTTGCTGTGTTAAGAAAGCATACGTGGAGCACCAAATGACAGATACAATAAAATGATAAAATGATGGTATCATGAGAGAATGAAGCATCTTGTCACTGTTCTCAAATTTAGTCTGAGCTATTAAGGACCTTTGGTTTACTGGTAAAATAGAACTGGTAAAATAGTTCATGTAATGTCTCCTATGCTTTCCCCGGTTATGTATGAGGCACCATGAAGAATACACACACACAGAGCTGCAATATGCTGAACAAGAGCAGCTTTTATCATTTAAAATGGGGAGACTAACTGGTTTGAATCCTCAGATCAAAGAGGAGCAAATATAATTTAGAGAGGCTTCTGATCACAGCCCTTTCTTGTTATCTGTGTTGTACATGGTGATTGTAATTTCCAGGCAACTGTATAGAAAAATTTATTCCAGAAATATTAACAGATCTGTATTTTTTTCACTTATCGTTGATACTTTTCTTTCTTTTCCTTGAGATAAAAGTGTATGGGGAGGATGACACTTTCTAAGTGGATAGATATTAGCATTTTGAGCAATTTTTGCTCTCTACTTTTTCCTCTTTTTCTTTCTTTTAAATTCTCAACAGATTCTAGAAATCTATACAGTTTTTATTAGTTTGGAAATATCTTATACACTTATGAAAAAGCGTAACATTATTGACTTCCTATTGAAGCATTGGAACTTTGTGTTTATGCTACAGCATTGTGTGGAAAATACCATCAAGAATCAGATTATTTCACTTAAGTATTAAGGTTTAAATCACCTGCACTAAAATACAGAGATCTTGGTAAAATATAAACATAAATGAAACAAAAATGGGTGTTCATAAACCCTGGAATGAATGAAAAGGAGTAATTGCTTAAAAATTAATAAGTGGAATTGCCTTTTGGGAAATAAGTTAAGAGTTACTTCTCACTTTGTTAAATACCTCTTCTAGCTTGTACCTGATTGACCAAAGATCATATTATCTAGTTTAACTATGATCTGAAATTGCATCCCTGCTGAATTGTGAAATCATGTTTTATGGATGAGGATTTAAATTTTTTTCATAATAATACAGCAATAATACAAATAAATAGAGCTTATGTTGCATCATGTTCTTTTTGTTGTTTGTAGACTCCAGAGAAGAAACAGTCAGAACCTTCCAGAGGAAGAAAAAGAAAAGCAGACACTCAGAGTGAAAGCAGCCAAGGTAAATTAAAATGTAAATTGACTAGGTAGTGATTGCATGTAACACAGTTTTGACTGTTAGCCTTAAAAATTCTGTATTTTCGTTTACGTAAGATGGGTGTTATGTTTTGGATGATAAGTCGTGTATTCTTGTCACCCTCCCATTTGTCACTGGAAGGGATGGGCAAGTAAAACATGAATGAGACTGGTAATTACCCAAAAGAATCATGAGCTACTGCATGTGTAACTCACAGCTATGATACAACTCTGTAATCTTTTTAAGAATTACAGCAATTCTTCTCATGCAAAATACCTTGTGGTTTGAATTTCTTTTCAGTAGATAAGGGGAAAAGATTACTGATTACAATATGTGATGCTTGTTTTATAGGTATATATAAGAACTTAATTTTATTCTTCCTTTTTTGTGGAAGATTGTAGTAGTCTAGAGGGGTGGGGAAATCATGATGAGGCTGATTTCTAATTTAATATTTACAAAGTTTAGTTTTTGTCATTCCTCTCTTTTGTGTGACAACTGGTGGAAATTTAACCTCAAGAAAAATATTCATCAGAAGGGAAGCGGAAATACTTCTGATAACATCTGTATCAACTTTGTTTTTCATTCTAACAGAGCTAGAAAATGTCACTTCAGATATAAAGCAGTGGGCTCCATATCTGGAAGTCTTTGTGATGCAGCATGCTATTAGTAGAATAATCATGTTGTTTGATTAAAATTAATTTCTTCCTAAGTGTTACTTTGTAGACACCTGCTTTGTTCAAAGAACCTGAATGAATTTTTGCTATTTTTATAGTTCTAGTAGCTTATCCATCCTCTTACTAATGAGTGTTGAAATTAGAGATTATGGAAATTTTTGGACCGTTTTAATATAGAAAACATTATTATAATATCTTATCACCATTTTACTGTCAGCAGCAGTAAAACTGAGTAGTCTGCACTGCAATATTCTCAAGGAGCTAGTCTAAGAAACTGCAACCTCTTGGAGTGGTACAGTGAAGTTGAAGCAGAGCAAAAAACTCCTATTGTATTGGAAAAAAGAAACAAGTAATCAATCTCTTGTATATTGCATACCCAGGATATTGACTTTGTAATATGTAAATTAATCCATAAGTGTTGAAGAAAAGGATTGTTTAGAATACAGAAGTAATTGGAAGGTGGTATAAATCAGTGTAAATCTATTCATAATTGGCTGTGCCAAAATTATTTGACATATTTCTTCAGTGCAGGGCTCTATAACATGACATCAAATAGATTTTTCTGTACTGAAGAGGAATGCAGTCTGTCTCACTTACCTGCATGAAAGCAAATTTGATAAAGTGATGTGTGAGAATTAAGCATGAAGGCAGAAATTACTAGCAGAATTACAGGGTAGGTAAAGAATTGGCTGGAGGGAAGTAGCAGAAATACATACACTGACTGGGTAACTACTGGAGAAGTTGTCTGTGTGCTGTTCTAGGTCTTGGAATTATTTTATCTAAATTTTTCTGTTAAAAGTCTTGACACAAAAAGGGCTGCCAAATGTTTCTGGTTTTTCATGTTACTTCTTAGTGACACAGCATTATGCAGCAGTGTCAGTACAGAGGTATATTGAACTAGAGAGAATTCATCAGGGCTGAAACAATAGAAAAGCTTGAAAATCTTTGCTAAAAAATGGAAATCAAATTTATGGATCTATGGATAATGATCTCCTAATATATTGCAAAAATTTCTTTCTATAAAGTAAAAAGCTTTGAACAATAGTCCATTTCCAAGATGTTTCCTAACAGGTTGTCTGACTTCTACAGGAGAAAAGCCCAGTCTTAAGATTTATTGGTCATCTTAGGGCCAAACAGAAGAAAACATTTGTGCATCGGATAATATATAGGTGCAGTCTCTGGAATGGCATGTATTGGCTAGGTCCTCCTGTTGAAGAAATACTATTCATGTTAGTTCTCCTGAAGTCTCAATCCATTTAAGATAAATTCTAATCTCAGTCTCTGGAGTTTTATTTCCCTAGTTAGCACTGTGAGTTACCCAATTCATTATCAGGTTAAGAGGACTGGAAATACTTGTCATTCTCTATGCCCTCACTGCTACTGGCACCTAGGAAAATCCTTGCGAAGAATATTTGGGCATAATAATTCACCTGGACTATATAATGTTAGTAGACTTGGTCAATTTGATACTTTGAGATAGTCCTTGAAAAGGGTAGGGACTTAGAACTGAAGGTTTGATCTGTAGGGTGAGAGATAAGTTTTGTGTCATCTTTAAGAGGTCTAGGGTTTCTGTAAAGTCTACTCTAAACTGGTTTAGAAATTGAGGGTGACTTAATATCTGATTTCTCAGTGAATGGAGTATTCAAATCCCTTGGTTTTGACAATCCCTAATTACCTATATAGGGACATCCCGTATTACCACATCAAAGAAAACCAATTAACAAGTGGTAAGATTTTACTATAATTATTTTATAGGTAAAAATTTAAGACACCTTCACAAGTAATTTATTTAACCAATTCTAATGTATTACTGTATTTATTGCAGGAAAGAATATTGGGGGACGTGGTCACAAGATTAGTGACTATTTTGAGGTAAGAATTTTGTAAATTTTACTTTGGTTTTAAAACTTTTTTCTAAAATAGCTTTTTAGCTTTTTTTGGATGCTACAACATTTTTTGTTATAAAGGCCTCCTGAGAGGTTACTTTCTGAGTATTAAACCTTGAGTAGAGATGCAGTCGTCTCTTGATGGAGCCTGAGCTAAAATACAAAAACCGTTCTCTTTCACACTGTTCTTTAAGCAGCTAAAGGTTGCGCTAATAAAAGTAATACAATCTGATTTACAAATATTGTGTACAGATTTGCTGTAGAATGTACTGTGTACATTCAGTAGATGTATAATGTATTTTGAGAAGATTGACTAATTGGAGGTCCATATGTGCCCTATAGTACCAAGGTGGAAACGGCTCGAGTCCCGTGCGAGGTGTACCTCCTGCAATCCGCTCTCCTCAGAATTCACATTCCGCTCCTTCTTCTGTAAGTCTGGGAACTTCATAACTGCAGGAGATAGCTTTATAGTCTAAAAATAGCAAAATTGAAAATAATCTGTATTCAAGGGGAGAGTTTTCAAAGGGATGAGTCCTGGGAAAGAATTCATTCTTCCAACAGGAAAAAAAGAAATCAAATTAAGTATTAAAACTAAATTTTTCTGTTAACACTCAGTCATTTTTTCTTAAACATCTTTTTAAATACAAGGTAGTTATGTAAAATGTTGAATAAATGTTAAAATGTTGTAATGGCATCTATTCGTAGGCCTCACACAAAAAAGGGAGGTTTTTTGTTACTTATAAGGAAACTTGGACCCTTACCTTGGGACTTTAAAAGCTCAGGTTTTGATAAATTGTAATTTTTTTCAATAATTGTTTCCTAATCTGCCTCTAAAATTCTCTTTCTTGGGCATGCTAATTCATTTTTTTCCTTCTCAAAAGCACAGTTTTAGTGCTCGGCATACCAACATGTTATTCTAAATGCCTAAACAAATTTTGCCAGTTACAGAAAAGATTTATTTTCTCTGAAGGTAGGCCTCAGCTTTTATTCCATGTGCTTTCAACTTTGGGCATCCTCTTGGTCTTGTCAGCAATGTGGAGTGTAATACAGATTTTGGAATTCAGCTTGAAAAAGGTCTCATTCACACAAACTCGGTTCATTAACAGGATTTGTGTTCAGATCTGCACTAGCTTCCCCTCTCTGGTTCTCCCATGAGAACTAAACATTCCAAAAATAACTCACATTATTCTTGAATTGTGAAAACTCAGAATCAGAAAAATAAGTCTTTGTAAGATTGACATCACCTTATGTCAGTCTTGTATTGTCTTGAATTTTTCAGTCTGTTTTCTCGAAAGTGACAATCTCAGTTTTCTCAGAGAATATATTCATCCTTCCTGAACTGCAAGTGGTATGTAACGCTGTACTGATAGCTTTCAACGCAGTGCTCCAAGTAGTAGCTTATGTAAAAAAATACCTTATTTCTCTGTTCTTTAGATGTTTCTGCCGAGAGTTGTACGAAGGCTATGTTCATAATTAAATATTACAGCTGTATCTAAAATACTTCGTTTTCATGCCTTTCAGGTTCGACAGAATAGTCCTTCTCCTACTTCATTAGCTTTTGGGGACCACCCTCTCACACAACCAAAGCAGTTATCTATTAAAATTACTCAGGTAACTTTTTGAGTAGATCACTTCAGACTGCAGAAAAAAATAGTAGTTATGTTTATTTCTTTGTCTTTTAACTTCTTATAAACTCTTAAAGACTTTCAAAAGCTTTGCTTTTTAAAATTGCCAAAGCATTTTTCGTTTAAGTTCAGCAGCTCGTAATTTAAATATCTCTGGAGAGTTTTGTATTCTGCACTTGCTCAGCTCCCAGTATGGCATTTCATGATTACATAGATGACCGTGGCATTGGTAGGTTTTTGCTCAAGATTTTAGCTGTTGTGTGATTTTAGAAGTAGAGGCTGCCTTTTCAGGCAGTATTTGAATTGACAGCTCCCATTGTCATACTGCATTTAAAATCCGACATTGAAGAAGAAAAATGAGATGGATGAGATGGCAATCAAAATGATCAGCACAATTCTGACATGACTTTTAAAAGCTGAAATTAACTGTTTCATTGTCTCTGCCATTTCTGATGTGATCTGTTCTGTCTTCCACATTAGTCAGAAAAAGGTTGCTTCACCTGTTGACTGATACAGAGAAATTAATTAGTTGACATTTAAGTTCTTGCCCTGTTTTTTATGCTTTTTTATGAACAGTAACTTCACAGTTGGTGATGAAATCTTTTAATACTGTTAATGGTTTGTCCCAACTATTCACATTTGTCCTCATGAAGAGGGAAAGTGATTTTGAATAAGAACCTTTAATGACACTTCCAAACACCTGAAAATAAGATTTTTTGGTCCTGTTGAATGTTTTAAAGTAGTTTATTTCTCTTCCTAACAAGCATAAAAAGAGTAATGCTGTAGTTGTAAAAGGAAAGGATAAATATTTCAAAATATTCTTTCTAGACTGATCTCACAATGCTGAAATTAGCTGCACTAGAAAGTAATAAAAATCAAGACTTGGAAAAGAAAGAAGGTCGTATAGATGACTTACTCAGGGTAAGTGTTGGACATGGGGTAAAGGTATTCAGAATAGCAGACTGAATATGAGGACAAGTTTTTAGATTTTTAAAAAATTACTTAAAAAAAGGGTATTACAAGTTTTTTTGTAATTTTTTTCTTAAATCTAAGAAGTCTATATAATGAAATATGTAAGATTTTTTTTCAGCTTCTGTGCTATAACTTGTTAATGATTAAATATGTTTATAGACTTCTGAAGGTACAAAGAAAGGCAATGCCATTTGCAGGCAGTTGATTAATTCTTTAAATTCATATTATAAGTCACCTAACAGGTGGTTTGGTTCTAATTGTGAATAGCCATTATCTGTGGAACAACTGTTGGCGTTTTCAGAATGGAGGTGATTATGACGGAGGTAAATACAGGCAATGAATAACTACTTTCAATAAGAAAACTACACAATACTCTAAGACCTGTTTTCAGAAAAAAAATCTTAATGCTTATGCTCTTGAAGGAAGCACTGGAGATGGGATATATAGAAATATGAAATATGAAACAAACCTGTATTTCACAAGTTGTAGTCTGTTTAGTGTTTGTATGTGTACATACATCTGCACAATACATAAAAATATTAACCCATGCAGTGATGTACTATGAAATTGTATATGTAGATTGTTTTAACACGTGTTCAACAATATGGGATAGACAACCCTAAACTATTTTAAATTTTTTTTAAAATCAAAATAATATTGTTGTGGGATTTTTAAGGTAATAAGTTAAATATAATTGGAACACAGGGAATTTGTTAAACTTCCTACTCAGATCATTGAAACTTTTATAATTGTGAAATTTTTGCTTTCTTTTGAATTGAAGATGTTAGGATTCACATGACTTCAGAAATCATGTATAAAGATCTGATGCTAAAATGTAAACTTGCAGTTTGAATGTAAGTGGAGCCCTCAGTGGAGAGCTGAACATGATTGGTACAGAGTTTTTATATATTCTCATTATGCTAAATACTCTTTAATACAGAATGCAGGACAGTGTAAAGGAAATAAAAAAGAATCAAGGCATCCTTCTATAGATAGGGATATATCTCTGAAATTAAATTTTAATTTAGATAAATAGACGTGTTTATGCATGTATGTTCCTTACTTTAGTAATGTGAAATTAGATATATTTATTTTCTATGACGGCTGATTTAAAAAATAGTGTTTCAATATATCTCTTCATATTTTGTATATATTTATTAGGCTAATTGTGATCTTAGAAGACAAATAGATGAACAACAAAAACTACTTGAAAAATACAAAGAAAGGTTAAACAAATGTATTTCAATGAGCAAGAAGCTTCTAATTGAAAAGGTAAGTTTACTGCTCTTAAAATCTTCGTGATAAAAGCTGAGAGATTGCTGTAAAACTCCGTTATGATTCCTTCATTTTCACTTCAACTTTTTCACATTAGTCACTTGAGATTGAAACTCTGTATCCATGGTCTCTATCTGGCAGTATTTTTATAAACCTGAATAAACTAAATAAAATGTTTAGCCTTTTTCACATTGTGGAAAACATATCTTTTTTAATTTAAGGATTTACCCATCATAAATAATTCAAAGTAGCAGAGCATGAAAGTTATGAATTTAATGTATGACATCTTTTCTAGACAAATTGTAAGATCACAGTGGATAAAAGGATTTTTGAACGTAATCTGTTGTGAAGAGGAGATGGATAATATCTCTTTGTGAGACACTTAAGTGGCTACGGTAATTTTTGATGTAACATGATGAAATGCCATGTTAGCTCAGAATTAATGGAAAAAAGGAGATGAAGATGACTACCTTCATACTACTATTAATGAAAGAATCACTTTTTAAAAATTTCACACCAATTATATTTAAACTAGTAGCAATTTTTAGAAGACAAGAATACCTCGTTTCTCTCCCTCTTCTTTAAGATAGCCTAATTTAAAAAAAAATCTTTAAAAGTTAATAGCAAATCATGTTATTAGAAATTAAGGTACAAAAAAGTTTAAGATAAACAGCCCCGGTGCCTTCCCTAGTGCTAGCTGCTGGATCCTGCTGTCATGCACAATGGCACAGTGTGAGCCACTGGAGGATTCAGGAGAGTTTTCTCACTAGCACGTCATAAATAAATTATTGCAGATCTTTTTAAGTTCCAGCATGAGGGGAATGCAGGGAAAAGATGCATCAGATCTGTTTGGCATGATAGTAAGTGCATACCTTCAGACTGAGAATACCACAAGGGATGTTTCCTGTGAAAGGCCCTTCTTCAGTCTAGAAGTCTGGAAAAAGAGCCTTAATTCTGACAACTTCTCACTTTTTGTGTGTGTGATTTTGGGCCACAGACATTTCTTATGAAGCAAGCATTTGTAGCAATCAAAGAGGTTTCCTTGCATTAGGTGTTCGTAGTGCTCTTTCTTCTCTGAGGGAGAGCAGGCAGACTCGGTTGGTTGTCACATCCCAAGGGTGCTTGTGGTAGCAGTGCTGGTTCTAAGAAGGGCATCTGCTTCTGTCACTGCAAGTGAACATCTGATTGCAGTTAAGCCTCTCACAGTGTGTTGCCCCAGGTCACTTGGTACAAGTATTAACATAGATGCTCTGTCAAGGAAGTTTCCAGGCCAAGTATAGTGCTTTCTTTATGATATCTGAGTCAGTTCATTTGTTGTAGTAGACGTGTACAGATAGAATCTTAATTATATGCTCTATGATGCTGATACTCTAAATAAAGTGGTTTTTTAATGATGAAGAGCAGCAAACTTTATAGGAAAACACAGCCAAACTCAGGGGGCTTTTTGGTGCATAAATTGTCCTCTAGTACTGGTTCTGGCAACTGCAGATGCTTGAGTTCTGTAGAAATTAGAATAAATGGGGTAAATGCTACAGGATATTTTTGTTGACATTCCTCTTACCCCTGCTTTAAAAGGCTGTTGGAGGAAAAAAAACCCTGAGTATTTTATTGACTTTTTGAACACTTTGGTGTTACTAAACAGGAACTTTTTTTTGTTGTTTTCTTAGAGCACACAGGAGAAGCTGGCAAGCAGAGAGAAGAGCATGCAAGACAGATTACGCCTGGGGCATTTTACAACAGTTCGTCATGGTGCTTCATTTACTGAACAGTGGACAGATGGCTTTGCATTTCAAAATCTTGTGAAGTTAGTCAATGCTATGTTCTTAAAGTTCTCACTAATTGTTACTTCCCTCTAGTGGACTTTTTTATTACTCATGTTCTAGGATTGAAGCAGCTTTTCATATGTTATATTTTGCTTTAGCTTTTGAAGACTGAGAATAGAGTATAGAACTCCATTAATCAGGTGAGGGAATGCTAAGGTTGTGTGTCTTTAAAAAACAGTTTGGTTCCACTTTGTTTTAACTATCTTTAGAAAAGCATGAATGTGGTAGATAAGCAGCACATAATTTTCAACTCAGCTGATAGAATTATAAAGGTAAATCAATGATTTTTCAGGAAGCTAACCAAGTATCACTGGTGGTCATTGGGACAGATGAGGTCTGTGAAGTTCTCACTGGTCACATAGGTGCTACCTGCACATCCTCATGGCAGCAGCTTTTTCTGGCATCCCACCCCTTAGTCCTATGAAGGAGCAGTGACAGATCTGGCAGCCTCAGATAGGGTCTAGTGGAAGTGGATGGAGGAGACTGGAAAAGAGCTGCCATAGCAGGTATTTCAGCAGAGATCAGGTCAAGGAAAAGGGCTCTGCAAGACTCTCAGAGATGGTGGTAAAATAATTATGCAGTGCTTCCAAATGAGTTCTTTGGTAATGAGTCTGATTCATTGGAGATACAGATATATATATATAGATAGATAGATAGATAGATAGATAGATAGATAGATAGATAGATAGAAGAATACATATATTTTAAGAAGTAATTCACCAAGAATTTCATTTTTGAAGGGCATTTAGTCTTAGCATTATGGGATTGCCTGGGGCACTGTTTTTCTAAACAGTCTTAAAAACAGTCTGTAGATGTGTTTTGCATAAAAAATGTAATCATTTGCCACACAACAAAACTGATGATTATTTGGGAATGGCCAGATCAAATTCAGTATTTGGCCTATAAAATTCAGGTGCTCTCTATTGATGCTGTCAGGGGGTGTTTTTGATGGTATAAAATACAACATCCACTAGCTCAGATAGATTTTTTTTTTCTTCTTCTAGTGCAGAAGTCATGCATAACACTTTCAAAAACAAAACAAAAAACCAAAACAAAAAACCTCACAAAACCCCGAAACAGCAACAAAAACCAAACAAATCCCCCTGAAACCACCATATATTTAAAAAGTAAATTGTGCCATAACTTTAGCAAAATTTTTCCACTTCATGAAGAACACTGGTGTTCATTCTCCTAGGAAACATTTTCACATGCTCAGTAAGTTTTTTAAAATTTCTAAATGCCTTATCAGTTAAAAAGATAGTTCTTTAAAAAATGCAAATTGATGAAACTTTAATAAAGCTTTTTTTGGGGTTTACAGGCAGCAAGAGTGGGTGAATCAACAAAGGGAAGACATTGAAAGGCAGAGAAAGCTCCTGGCCAAGCGAAAGCCTCCAACTACAAATAATTCTCAGGCACCATCTGCCAATTCTGAACCCAAGCAGAGGAAAAATAAAGCTGTGAATGGGGCAGAAAACGATCCCTTTGTTAGACCCAATTTACCACAGCTGTAAGTTTAACATTTCAATCAGTCTTTTACATAAATTCTGAGATATTGTCTGTGTGTGTTCTATTCAAATAACAGCATAAAAAGACACTCGGTATATTCAGCAGCTATATTCTCACTATGGACTTGCTGATGCTAGGGAAATTTGCACCACTGTCTATGAAGTTGTTGTACAATTGCACTGTCTATGAAGTTGTTGGAACAATTTATTTTTGGTAAAGTCACCAGAGAAGGGCCCATTCTGGGGATAGGCAATGTTCCTTATGTTATCCTGGTCTAGAAGTCTCCTTAGCTTGGCTTCTTATTCTTGTGAAGTCACTGGTACCGGTTGGACTTTTCTTTATCCCCATTGGTTTAAGAGCTTCTCTTTTAGTTGGAGATTATTTTTTCCATATAATAGTATCTAGTTGACCAAAAAAAAAATTTTCAACCTTTAGTGTGTGAAGACATGTCTTAAAACAAAAGGAAATATCTTTTCTCTCCTTCTGAATGCTACATCCTGAGACCAACTGTCAGAAGTTACTGATCCCATTTCACATATTGACAGTGTTGTAATTTTTTGTCATTGAAACATAAAAATTGAAAGTTCTTAAAGAGCTCTCTTTTTTTCTGGGGATGTTTTTTCCCTGCAGACAGAAAGGGTATAATTCAAGGCACATGAAGATGTGTTCTTGACATTTCTTTTGAATATTTCATGAAATTGCTGCTTCAAATAGTAGTTACTGCCCTTTAGGCTAAGACACTGCAGCTGATAGTGTATGTGTTCCTAGTTTATTTTTAAGTAAAAAGTAAATAATTAGGCTTAAAAAGAGTAGCAGATTAATCTGTGTTACTTTGCAGAAGTAAGCTACCTGTATTGAGCATAGTCACTTGCCACCTCTCAAGTGTGGAGGCAGTAATTTATACCTCTGGGAATGGAGGGTATATAAATTGCTCTGGTTAGATCGGCTAAATAAATACATTTGGACCATTCCTTTGAAGACAGCTGCATGTGTTTTGCATAATGCATCATTCTTAAAATTCACATTGTGAAGTTGTTTTACTGTGATAAAAATACCGTGAAAATACAGTAGTAAGGCTGGCAATGTAAGCAAATCTTGGTTAGCATTACTCATGTTTTGGTAGAGAGCTGAAGAGTCATTGCTCATTGTGACTTTTTAGTAATGCTTAGTGCCTGTGTTTCTTCTTAGACCATAATTAATACTTCAGAATAGTAAATATTGCTGTTGTGTTAAAAAAAATACTGCTGTGTGTTTGAATGTAATCCGTCCTGTTATTAAAAGTAACATTTAAGTAATAGAAAATACCTGAAAATTTACAGAAATTTTTATTTGCAAACTTTTGGCTAGTTATACTCCCATAGTCTTATTGCTTCTTTGAGAGATGATGAAATATAAATTGGGGATAAAATACAGACAACATGTTCTAATTTTTAAGTAGGGCAAGATGAATTCCTGGTAATAAACTTCGGAATATTTTCTGGTGTTACATGGTGTTAAATAATTTCCAATTTACTAAAGACTGCAAATTTTTATTTCATCTGGCTTAACCAGTTACATTTTAAATGACACATGAAAATGCTTACTTGTTATGGAATCGCCAGGAGAGCAATCAAAGTTGTCCTTTTGTATCTAACGCTAGCAAAAATTTAAGTTATTGAATCAAAACTGTTTTGCATTTAAGTATCATAGTTTGATCATTATATAATCTAGATATGAGATTACTTGCCTGTATTATAAGCTTATACATTTTGTTTCAGATCTTTGAGGTGATCTGTAATGCATCCTGAGATCACAGGATTCAGCCACATTGTGCTCCTAGGCCTTTACTTGAAAGGGGTTTTTTGTATTTAGGATTTGTTATAACTTTGTATTTTAGTATTATGTGTTGACTCCATTCTGCTTCTCAGTACAGAATTAATTGTTTTGTGTATCTTGGTAAGACATTAATTATGCACTTCCATTTTAGAGTAAGCTTGTCATGTGCTGTATGTGGTTCTCTCCTATTACATTGCTTATCACTGTTTCTGCATTACTTTGACAGTAATGATCTTAATTAGTATAGTCAAATGGAAAAAGTTCTGTTTTTATGAGGCATGAGGAAATGCAGAGCTGCTTGAGATTAATGAACTAAACCAGTAGTGAATTAGTACAACATACATGCAAGTGATCAAGGAGGTTTATTTAAAACATACAAACAACTTGCTGGGGTTTCTTACCAGCAGGTGTCTTTACCACTGCATTGTTTGCTTTAAAAAATATCTCCAGCTTCTGGTATTGATGAGACAAAATGATCTATAGCTTCGTAACAATCAGGATTATTGAAGCTTTTCCTGCAAACAAGTGTCAACTGTTTTGAAACAGACTGAAGGTGTTGCCTGAGGTATTCTTAATAAGGACATTGTTTTAGTTTAGCTGAATTTACTGTGGTCTCTGATCGGAATGTAAAAGCAGAATTTTTGCTCTGTAGTTACTGTTCTAAAAGTTGCCAGCTTGCCAGTGTCTTGTGAATGAATGGTGGCTTGGTGCTTCAAGTAACATAGAACACATGAGTCTAAACACTGTCCTGGTTTTCCATCATTCTTCCCCTTTTTGTGGCCTAAGTCAAAACTAAAAACTAGTTTTAATTTTGAGAGTTCTGTTTTCTACTGAGCAAAATAATATTGTCTTATGTGAAAGGAATACATTTAAATATATTTAAAGAAAAAAAAATATTTAAAGTAGAGGTTGCCTTCTTAGCTCTGGAAAAAATCTGTTTGAAAACTCTCTTCCAAATTCTTTGGAGACGTGAGAGAGGATTCTCTAAGAGTATAATGCAAGTCCCCACTTTTTGGAAGCAGCTCTTATTTCACGAGACAGCTGTTTCTAGGAACAATGTTTTATTTGGTTTAGATGGTGGAATCCTTCCTCTGCAGCTTCAGCCATTTCAGTTGTATTCATTTCCCTGTCACCTCTTCAAGTGCTTCCCAGTTCCTCCATGGTAGCCTGTATGCATCCTTGTCCCTGCATGCAGTTTGGACTGGGAGAGCAGAGAGAGCTGGCAGGGTTTGTTACTGTGGCTGAACAAATGCATCATAGCAGGAGCATTCTGTTCTGTATGGAACAAATAAAAATATTTTCAGGAACTTTTTCAGGCTGAAGTGCCAACAATGTGCCTGGGCTTTACTGGACAAGTAAAGACAACTCCTTTCCTGAGGCAGTCTATTTCTAAGGCAAACATGGAAACAATGGGTGAAAAGATGTCATGAAAGGTTTTGACTTGGTGGAGGTTTATTCATCGTTGTAGAAGTTTGGGGAACTGGAGTGAAAATAAGCTTGGACCAAAAGGGAAATTGTAGCCAGAAAATTTGTATTGGATGTGTATATGGCTGTTTGGGAGCATGGCTGCATTCTGCTGTGCCTGTGTACCTAGGATGATTTTCCAGCAGGGCAGAGGTGGGAAGAGAGATGCTTGTAAATGTACTAGGCTTGATCATGGTGAAAACCAAAGAACGCATGGCTAGTTTGGGTTTTTTGTCTTGTCTGTACCCACTAGTAAAAGAATTTTGATTGTAGAAGGTTTTGTCTGCACTTGTGAGGAAGAAGTGAAAAGAAGACGTTTATGTCAACACATGGGTATTGTGTCAAAACCTTTGAAATTTGGTGGTGAAAACGTAAGCCTCTGAAAGGCCTATTCTTTCTAATTAAAAAAAACCCCAAAAGTTTTATTAAAATACAGCATTTATTGTACAGTAATTTTGTGCAGAAAAGATCCTGGTCAGGACCAGACTGTTGCCATATTAATTCATGCAACCTGTTCCCAGCTGCCCTTCTTCCCCAGTGCCTGACTATCCAGCTTAAGATGGCAGCAGCCTTGTTTCTGGTTGATGTCCCTGTGCTCCTCAACCTTTCTCCCTCCACGTCTGATGAGACCTGTCTGTCTCAGGTGATAAAGGAGCAACCCCTTTTGCAGGAAATGATGGTGTGCTGTCGGTGCCTTGGATGGTGCTCTGAGCAGCCAGATCTAGTAGGCGGCATCCCTGCCCCATGACAGGAGGGTTGGAACCGGATGATCTTTAAGGTCCCTTCCAAACCAGATGTTGTGTGATTCTGTAATTCTGTTTTCAAAAGGTGCCTGCAGCGTGCCACTGCCCTGCAAAAGGTGTGGTGAGTGGATGCAGGTGGGAAGTGGTGGGCTGATGAGGAGCAGTCTCTAGGCTGGTAGGATGTTTTCAGACTGTGCAGTGAGCTGGTGGCCTACAGCCAGAAAACAGACACTGTTATAAGCTTACTGCTGTTTGTTGTGTGCTATTTTAATACAAAGTACACGTATTTTTAGATAAAAACTAATAAACTCCTAAAAAAAAGTGTTTCTGAGTATGAGAGAATAAAGTTTTGTTTTCAGAAGTAAATAAACAAAATCCAAAGTGACTATATCTGTGTTTTATATGCCTTTCTCCAAAATGTGGTGGTCAGTAATGACAGTTTTAGATTGCTGTGAAACATGCTGTGCTTCTAATAGAGTTAGATTTGTAAGGAAATACAAAAATGGAAAACAATCATTTATTGGGTTATGGCATAGAAACATGGAAAGAGTGACTTTGAATCTTAATGTCTTCAATATGACGTCCAAGTTGTGCTCTGTGCTCAAGAGGGCTGTTTCAGGACTTTTTGAAAGGCGATACTTGCTAGAGTGGTCTAGGCACTTTGTAACTCTGTGTGGACACCTCAGGTTTTATAAAAAGGACCAAATTTTCCATATTATGTTAGTTTTTAAGGGGATCTGTGGTTTTATGGCTCTCAGTGTTCACTGAAAATTCTGATAGGTCATGTCATAAACTTTGTATTTTGAGTGTGTTTTACTGTGGTTCAGCTTTGCAAAGCCACCTAAATATACTCACTTTTTCCTGAGAAAGACAAACTTTACTATCGGTATTTCTGGAAATGCACAGCCTGTAATTTATAATGTAGACAAGAATCTGGAAATTACAATATTCAACCTTGTAAACATTGGCATTGGTCTTTTTTAACTGAGAACTTAATCCACATTAGAGTAGTTTGCTGTCTTAATAGAAGTATTGAGAAAGTGTCAGAGATATTGTTTTAAGTCATCTAGCATGGTCTGGATTTCTTTGATAGTGCTAGTAGATGTATTACAGCAGGAATTAGAGCATTTGTTTCTTATGTTTCTTGCTGTTGTTTGGACTGTACAAAGTCCAAGTACTTTGCCAGCTTTCCTAGCTATGGAGACAGCCCATTTCACATTTGCTTTAATGCCTCTTCTTTTAAGATGTAGCATACATTGTCTACAGCCAGAGGAGATTCTGCTAGGAAAAGAATATAAATGTTAGGTCCCAAATCTGGTAGTAAGAGACCTTTTGCTTTTCTTGGAGAGGGAAATTTCCTCCCTCCATTGCCTTCAGAGTGTTTGGGGATGTCTGTTGACTGTAATACAAGACTGCTCTGAATTCCAGTAAGAAAAAAAAGATGCAGGGTAACTTTGTATGATATGTCTTAAAGAAACGATTGCTTGCCTCTCACATTCTGACAGGATGTGATGATGGGTGCTTTTGTCGCCTGATCTGAGTGTTTTCTATATGTTACAGACCCAGAAGGCTGATGAAATAACTACAGTCTTGTGAGGCTCTTTCCAATTTCTTGAAAATTTAGATGGTGTGGTCAAAAAAACCCTCAGTAATTTCACTGAGATGCGGTTGAATCAGTTTTCTGTTCTGGTCAAATCAGAAAATGGGCAGCAAAATTCTGTATTTATAGTAACAGGAATGGAAAGGGCTCTATGAAAGCTTCAGAGCCACCAGATTTTATCTGAAAAAGAAGCACTCATTTATCAACAACTTTTGAGATGCAATAAGAATACAGGTGTTGGAAATCTGAAAACTGTGGTGAACTTGAAGTTTAAAAGGGAGGAAGAAGTCTCATAGTCTGTTAGATTTCTGCAAATTTTGTTGAAGTTGGTTGGCATTTGCTGTAAGAGAAATCTGAATTAGTGTCCCTCATCCCTGGGAAAACTACTGGTGATTCTCAAGACATTCTAGTCCTCAGACTTGCACTATAAACAGCGTGTATAGCCTTCTTACCACCTTGCATAACGATCTTCCCAGCTGATTGTTGAACCCACGGAAATGTGGACTTTGTGAGAACATATTATACTGTGAGTTTTAGCTTTGTATCATGCAAGAAGCATTAGGTCTAGGCAAAACAATAAAAAGTGTAATTTTAATTTCTTTTGTAGAGATTTGTGTGAACCCTTTCAAGGAGGCCATACCTCTTTCTCCTTCCTCATCCTCTGTTTCTCTTCCTCATATGTGCATGGTTTCTTATCTGGAACTTAAGTCTCTTGAGTTTATTTTTTGGATGGTTTGTCCTTTTTGTTCATCAGATGGATACTGCATACAATCAGTTCGCAGGTTTCTTAGTTACTAATCCATGCAAACAGTCCAGATTCTCTGCATGATAACTGACTTTATGTCTGAGCAAGTCTATAGACAGCAAGGGACCACTGAATTGTTTGTAGCCAGAAATTGCCGAGGAAAGGAGGATGCAAAGAGAGCAAGCAGGAGAGTCACGTGTGAATTCAAAGCTGAATTTGTGGTTTCATGCAAAATGTAGTGCTAATGAACTTGAAATGTATGGTTTTGCACTACCGTCTGTAAATCACAGCTCAGAAATCCAGTGTTACCATTCTTGTCTAATTTCTGAATGTGTTAGAGTTGAGAACCAAGCAGTGGAGTAGCATCAGCTAAAATCTGGGATGGTGATATGATTCAAGATGCACCTAGGTAATTAACAGGCTATCTGGAAGAAGCAAAATGATTCAGTGGGAGAGGCAGTTAATATTGCAGAATACCAAATATAGGCATTCTGTAGGTATGTTCTGACCCTGAAATGACAAATCCAAGATGTTCAGATGGTTCAAAAATGTACTTCTAGTGACTTCTAAATAACAAGATACTGGATTTACTGTAGTTTTTAAGTAAAAATGCTATTGTTTTGTTTGCCACCATATAAGATTTATAATTACATGATTGTTTCATTTTTCAGTTTGACTTTAGCAGAGTACCATGAACAGGAAGAAATTTTCAAGCTTCGATTAGGACATCTCAAAAAGGTATGTTTTTTTTAATTACAGCCAAACCCATAAAAATTAGTACTGTCAAAATGAAGAGATAGGTTGTTGAGAGCTGTCTGATTAAAAAACCTAATACTAAAATTGCTATACTACTTGATGCCTGATAGTGGCCTTCCTTTTGTTTCTGTTTGTGCAACTTTTCATAAACACTGGGATTACAGGGGAGCAGTAATGAGTCCATCCAGGGTAACACTATACTGGTTCCTTAAATCCTTCTAATAGTGCTAACAGTGATGATGCCACCAGTCCTGCTCTTTGCCTTCCACTTTCTGAGCTCTTGTTTCACAGCTCAGTGAGCCAGCCAAGTTTGATGCATGGACTCTTTATTTTTGTTTTTTTTGCCTTTAAAAACGTCCAATTCACATGCATTGCTCTTCTGAATTAATATAACATTTTCATCGTCTGCAGTATTCACTTAAGTTGTTATCAGTTAGTGTATTACCTATCACAAGAGAATATAATTTTCCTACTTTTATGGAAAATCTGTTCTCTATGTCCTAAATTATTTCTGCAGTCAGATATTTTACTCTTGTTTTTGACTTTTGTAAAAACCTTTCTCTTGAATCCCATCATTCTAATGAATCTGTGTAGCGAGATAATTATTATATGAAGAAACTATTGCTCATTCAAACAAAGATTTTGAGGAATAACCTGTAAAATGGAATGGCAGTTGATGCAGACAGAAATACTTCAATAAGAGTGAAAGAAAAGGGACTTATATGTGCTGAGTAGTAGTTCCTGAGTTGTCAAAACAGGGCATAGTGTTTTCCCCTTGAAATGTTGCAAGTCTGTTTCAGGCCTGTTCTCTTCAAATGTACAAGTCACCTGTTATAAATCCTACTATAATAAACTGAACTGGGCCCCTTGAGAAAGCTGCAGCTGTTTTAAAGAATATGACAGGAAAGTACTTGAATCTGTAGTATGAAATCTGCATATAATTTGCTGGCACTGGTGAAGTAGACTGCCCACATTGTTCTTCATTGTTAATGGTTTAGAAGCTCCAGCTTCACATAAATTCTGTTAGGAACTTCTGTAAGGTTTTTTCCATGCTTTAACTTTATGGAAGTCTAATGGAAATTTCAAATAATAGATGAAATAAACTACTAGAGGATTATTTAATACCGGAATTTTGGTTTCACCTTGAGCATCAGTGCTGGAGTGCTTTGCAAAAGATGGAAATTCCTTGTCTAAATGCCAGGGGTAAAACAAATGTTATTCTTAGCAAATCATACTCGACTATATCTGAAGAAAATAATAAAAATACATTCTTACATTATAGTTCTTATGTGTGATACAGATTTTGTCACTAACTAAGAACACCAGTTTTGTCCCCTTCATTTTACATGGCTGTATTTCTTCCCTGAGCTTCTTTGCTATTTACATTTTTTTTCTTCATTCCTTCAGCATATGCTGTTTTGCTGACTGCTCCTCTTCCTTTTCACTCTTGAGATGCTTTCCTGGTGCTCTTATTTTTGGTGCCCTGCGCATGCTGCCACCACCAGTTTTCTTTTCCTACTGCTACCCAGGAAATTCTTTTCCAGCTAGTTGCTTTGGTCCTGGAGAGAGGCTCTTGTTTTCTCACTTCCTTTTATATAGCAGTGACCTGAGGCAGCTAAGCTGGTTTATTCTTGCTTAAAGGTATTCACAGCCTGAGTGTCCTAAATAACAGCTGGAAACAATGCAACCAGCCAGTTCTCTTTGGACTAACATTGGCCTATGAACCACGTTTTGAGAACCACTGAATTGCATAATATATGAACAAAAACGTCCAAAAGAGGCATAACTGATGGATTTTTTTTGTTAGCCTTTGGGAAGAACATAGACGATTGTGTGTTTAAGTGTGTGGTCTTTTGTGAGGGGAGAAGGACTAAAATTCTTTATAAAGGACTACTGGGTTATGAGGAACTGCCTATCATTTCAGGGTATTTGGCAGAGAACTGCAGGGATGTGTCTAAATATAGAAAAAAAAGAGTTTAACATTATATAAACAGGAAAAATCCCAGCTCTTGACATTGTATCTTAGGAAAAATAAATGGTCCAACCAGATCTGCTGGCAGATTAGTGCTACTTAGTCCAGCTTTTAAATTATTAGGAATTTGATTTTCATTTCCTCCGTAGAGGTTCATCTCATGTCCTGTTTTGGGATGAGAAGTTTTTTCCATCACTTATGGGGATGGTTTCAGGATATTCACTGAAATCATCTAGACCAGACTCCTCAATTCATTGGATTTAATTCATTGGTCATTCATTGGTCAATTCATTGGTCATTTAATATGTGTTTTAGGTCATACAAATACAGTTGTTGCTTCAGGATATGGGTTTATGAAAATGCTATACCATTTTGGCATTTACTCTCTACCTTGCTGACTTGTGCCTCCATCCCCTTGTGCCATGGCTTGTTGCCCTGTTGCTTTTACCAGCACCACTGGGTTGTATAGTCAGAGAATAAATTGGATTGGAGAACTGATCTGGCTTCTTTCAAAAAACAAATATGGCGTTTTTTGTGATGCTTGTTTGTTTTTTTCTTTTCTTTCTTCTGTTTTTTTTTTTTTTCTCTTAAAGAAAAGATTGATTAGTATTCCAGTTTGATATACCATGTGGCTGTGCCAAACGGCTGTGCCAAAATAACAAGAGGTGATGACGGGTGCTGCTACTAAAAAAAAATATATATCAGATGCCAGGCCTTTTTCCTTTTCAGCTGAAATAATTCCATAATTATAAGCTTTCTGATATAGACTAATTTTCCTCAAATGTTCAAGTTCTAGAGCCACTAACTCTGAAATCAGTATAACCCTGTCTACAATATCTTTCAATGAGTATGTTTCTCAGTTTGAGTATAGATACATAGGTTTCCGCAAATTAGGCATCATGAAATCTTTATGATTTTAGAGGACCTGAATAAATAATTATTTCATTGTTTCCTAATACATAGAATAAAGATGAGATAAAATTAATTGCTGAAATTAGTTAAGGAATGTGCTCCTACCTGACATGCTTCTTTTGAAGTTGCACTTAAAATCTTATGCAATACACATTCTTCATTTGTAATTTTAATAGGATACAAATGAAAAAATCTTTTCAAATTAGATTGGTTTTGGTGTCTTGTATCACCACCTTAAGAATGTTTCTGCTGTAATGATGTGTTCTTTTATTCTTTTACTTGATTTGCACTTCAGCCTTAAAATATTTTGCATGTCTTAATCTGTTGGCTTGTACAGAACCTATAATTGCCCATATATCCGTTTTTTTCTTTTTTTTGTACATCAATTTCAGACCGCTTCCCAGATAATTTGTCTCCTTGGCTAAGGTACAAAACCCAGCTGCTTCTCATTTCAAATAGCATCCCTACAGTGCAGAACAAAACCATGAACATCCCATTACCTGTGGGTTCGTGAACCGAAAAATTTCTTGAAACGGGCTTTTGCCTTATCTTTCTGAATTTTTCTGGCTTTAAGAGAAAAGCAGTGCTTTCTTCTAGTTCAGCAGGGTTTTGTAATGTAATGTTCCTCCATTACCACTAGTATTGATGCAGGGGTAAAAATACCCTTTTCAAACGGGAAGTAAATGAGCTTTTATATTTCCTTCTTTTCATTTGCAGGAGGAAGCTGAAATACAAGCAGAACTTGAACGTTTGGAAAGAGTTAGGAATCTTCACATTAGAGAACTGAAAAGAATAAATAATGAAGATAATTCACAGTAAGAGTCTTTACTGTGTTAATTTTGCATGTCTGTTTTTAAAGTAATTCTCTAGTTTCACATTTTACCTATAGAAGAGAGACTTGCTCATAATTTCTTTTTGATTCTCTATGTTTGTGTATATATTTTAAACACCAATTTATTTAAACTTAACTTAAATTTCTTACAGTTTGGTAAATTTATTAATGTTTTTGTTGAATATGCAAGAAATAACATACCTACACAGCTTATAGTGAAGAGCTGAAATTTGCTAAACCATATTACTAAGCTTAAAAAAAAGCACTTGTGAGATAACTTAATGCAGTTCACTTAGTTGATAATAGTGCAAGAGGTTTGATGCACCAGCAGCAATATTGTGCTGCACTTAAAGTTAGTTTTATGTTTATAGCACTGTGATTTCATTCCTACTAGGTATAGGTACCTAGCAGGCAAAAGCCATATTATGTTGTTACTTTGTATTTCACCTTGAATGGCAATGTATCACAATGTTAAATTGCTGCATAATATGAACTGTTACTGTGTGGTTTTGAAAGTAATAATTGCATAACTTCATTAAGTCTGTTTTCCATGATGACAAATACAGACACTAGAGTTTCACCAACACTTTCAGCTGGCACCGTTGCTTGAAAGGAACTGGTTCTGCCTCTCCCTGGCTACTTAGCCCTGTTTTCTTTCACATACTTACAAGGGCGTTTCTTTACTGAACCGACGCTGGAAATTGATCCAAATTAAAACCAGCTCCTGTGGTTTATTTTTCTGGATTAATTTTAATCCAGGATCAATTTCCTGCTCTAGTTCTTTGCCCAGTTGCAAAAATATTTATGCTGCCATGAGTAGAGAGGGCAGTGCAAGGGTGGAATGAGCCAGGGGGAAGGACATGGTGGGACTGGACTTCTCACTTTCTGCACTAGGAAATGTTTATGAAATAGTAGCCTTAAGCCTTCAGGATTTATTTTTTACTTTTTAGACACAATAGAATGATCCATACACTAAGGCTTTTAAATATTAAAAGAAAAAGGTGTGAAATTGTGCCTAACTGTTCTAATGGTACCTACCATGTAGTAATACAGAAATTATTTGTTGCCATGTGGCTTTAGTGCTAATTGATAGCTAAATTGTTCTGTGGTTTGGGTATGAAGAATAATGGGTGTTGATACTTACATACTGATGGCAGAGTATTTTCTTTTTAAAAATGTATATTTTAAAATAAAAGTATACAATATTATTTTAAAATAAATGTTTTACAACAAATAAACAAGCAGGTTAGATGATTACCTTTTTAAATCTTCAGTGTTTGCATTAGAACAGGTTTAGGTTTTTTTAAAAAGGGTCTTTCAACAATAAGGAATAAATGGCACAGAAAAATGACAGGCTTTGACTATGAAAATACTGCATATGTGGGGCAAAGGATGTCCAAATTATGGTCACAGTTGAAAACAGTTACAGGACATGGACAAGCTTCAGTCCATGGTGCAGCTTCACTACTCATCATCTGCAGTCAATGCTAACCCATTTTATGGTACAGAATGGAAAGCTTTAAACTGTGTGTTCATGTTTTTGTGGGAGTTTAGATGAGTATTTATCAAGTGGCCAAGCCACAGCTTATAGTCCTCACGTAGAAGAGAGAAGCAATGGAGAAATAATTTAGGTCTGTAGTCCCTGCTGTCTTTCCTAACGTGTCTTGGTGATGTGGCCGTTTGGTAAGGGAGAGAGTTCTCAGCCAAAGCAGCTGCTGACTCAAATCCTGTTGGGATTTCCACTTCCAGCTGTGGTGTAAAGTTAAGCCCGTTTTCTTGTTCTAGCAACAAGTCAGTCTAACCATGGATAAACTTGTGTGTCTACAATTTCACTGGAATACTGGGACAAGTGCAGGTTAGGGCTACCCTGTCTGGCTTTGGAGCCCACGTGATGCTGGGGTGCAGGTGCTGAGCCATGGAGAGCCACACAAAGTAGCAAAAGCAGTGGAGAGAGAAGGTGGTAAGAGTCACAAGATTGGCCTACTAGAGGTGCACATGTAATAGAAAGACTGTAAAAAAGAATTGTCACATGGTCACATGACATCAAGTGCCTAATAATGCTGCTTCTAAATTTGTTTTTCTTCTACACTGAGTACGCTATTTACTGTCTATGGTTTCTTTAAAAAAATATTTAGCATTGAAGTATGTATCTTTATAGTGAATAGAAAGGAAAGTTTTATTTCTGAAAGGGGCACAGTAGGCAAGAATATGCATCTTCTCTCAAATACTTGACTACCTATGACCATACTTCCAAAACTGTAGAGAATATGACGGATGGGATAAACTATTAGCAGACTGGCCCTAAATTCTTCTTTAAAGTTTTCTGTGGAATATAACTGGTAGCTTGCCTTAGATTCTTGCCTTGTCTCATTGCTGTACTAAGAATGTGATGAATATTCAGATCCCTTCCCTCTGATTGGATGGAAGAATGTATTTTGTCTTCTATATATTTTAGGAGAGAGAGTATGGTCTTTTTTCTTGGTCTGGCAGTATCATTTTGTATTTGGAAGAAGTGTTTTCATTTTGCTTTTGCTTACAGTGTGAGCAGATAGTCAGTTCTTCCATGTGTTTTCCCCATATTGCTGTTTCTGATTTGTTTTAACTTCTTAGTGTTATATAAAAAAGAGGCAGTAATATACATATCTGGTCATGTTTTGTGTGAAATTGGAAGAATGTCCTTGTTGTCTGTTCCAGAAAGTTGAAGTGTGAGTCTTCTCTAAAATTTGGCACAACAGAGACCCATGTATCACATGTTTAAATTTAAGCACACTTTTCTTATCTTCAAAAAAAAAGAGAGAAAAATAACAAAATGTTTGCCAGGATTGATTGTTTTGATGACAGTGTTGTGATAGTATGTGTAAACTAAATAGTCAAAAGGTGTTGGTCATGTTGTACAGTTGTGTCATAAGATTTCTTGTGGTGTAATGTTGCTCAGCATATTATATGTTGTTTCTGAAAAGAAAACATTATTTGATGAGTAATACTAAGAAATTTGCATTTTAGATGCTACTTGTTTACCTTAAACAGAATAAAACAATTTTTTTTTTCTTTCAAGATTTAAAGATCACCCCACATTGAATGAACGGTATTTGTTACTCCATTTACTTGGCCGAGGTGGCTTCAGTGAAGTATACAAGGTAGGGTTTGTTGAGTCTGATAAATATAATTTTTGAGCTATGTACATTTAATTTGGGGGGGGGACAAAATGGGATCTAATTAAGTAGAAGGACTGTAGTGGGTTGACCAGGCTTTGATTAACCTGTGGAGGAGAGGTAGCATGACAGTAGCCTTGTCAATAGACTTGTGAATTACATGCCATCTTTTTTCCTCACTTTACTGGGTGTTATGTTTATCACCTTTGGTTATAACTTTGCCATATTTATGCATTTCTTTTTTAGGCTTTTGATCTTTATGAACAAAGATATGCTGCTGTGAAGATTCACCAACTTAATAAAAGCTGGAGGGATGAAAAGAAAGAAAACTACCACAAGTAAATACTAATTACTTACGCTTCATATGTTAAGCTTAATAGCAATTTGTTGATTGTAGAAGGCTAATGTATCCATCTTCTTTTAGACATGCCTGCAGAGAGTATAGAATACACAAAGAACTGGATCACCCCCGAATAGTTAAACTGTATGACTACTTCTCCCTGGATACAGATACGTAAGTAGAACTTGGCAAAGATTTTAGTGCTGTATATTAGATAAACAGAAATGAATAGTATTTTAACAAAAATAACGTATGTTCTTGCTTTCAGCCAAAATATTTTTAAAAACCCCATACTAGTTGCAGAATTTTGTCTGCTAAATATTGCAGGCTTTCTGTAAGGTGATGAAGAGAGTGTTTTGCAGCACCTGACTGGCGTCAAAAGGCTGCCATACCTTAGACAATTTTCCAAGACTAAATGGCATCAGGAGCATTACTAGCCTAGGCATAGCCCCTGGTGACTGGGCTGCACCTCTTTCCATGACATTGTCACATCTTAAGGGATAGTTAAGGTATTTTGATTTTGAGAAATGTGTCCACTATAAATAAGGAGGCTTTTCTTAATTTCTCATCCATGTGGATGCATTCTCTTTTTTAGTATGAATGTCCTGATTTACATTAGTTTTCATAAGCTAATAGTTACACCATGTGTTCTATGAACAATTTCATTCATGTATTTTAATATTCAGGCAACCATTCTTAAACTTGTCAGAATGAAACTAGGTTGTCGTGTCTGTTTCTGATTGTGCAGTATGATACATTCTTTCATTTTGTGTCTCTAAATTCTACCCTAGGTTTTGCACGGTTTTAGAATACTGTGAAGGCAATGACTTGGATTTCTATCTCAAGCAACATAAACTGATGTCAGAGAAAGAAGCTAGGTCCATTGTAATGCAAATAGTAAATGCACTACGGTATCTCAATGAGATCAAGCCCCCTATTATACACTATGATCTTAAACCAGGTAAGTGAGAAATGTTATGATTAAAAATGTAATTTATTTTTTATCCTTTATTTTGTTTGTAATTCATGCCTGAAAATGCCAGAGTTATCTTCTGTGTGTCAGGGTTATTGCAAACAACTGGAAAAAGTATGTACTTTTCTGCAGAATTTCATTGCCAGAATCATCTGCCTTTTCTGTGGAAAATGTTTGTTACAGCTTTTCTACTTTGCATTTTGATTTGAATTTGTAGGAAAAAATAGTATAGCTAATAGATACATGCATTGGTAGTTAGCAGTATAAAACAGATAAGATCATTAGTAGACTCAATCCTGTCTGGTAATTGTGGAATGCTGATATGTAATTAATATTTCCCATATGTTTTTTTAAACCTGTAAATATGTAATCAGTCACTTTCAGCATCCCAGCATAAGCATTCCAAAACAAGACTTTACAGAGAGTTTTCTTTACAATGAATAATAAATATATTTATGAAAATATTTGTCTTGATTCCACTGCCTTTGTTTTACCATCTTGCATGAATGATGCTTATATTCTTCATGTGCTTAAATCTGCTACACTTCTAAGTATAGGGTTTGTAAAGTAATTCTTAGTGCCAGGCTGTTTGCTTTCTGTTCTGTAATAAACTGTTCACACAGGTTTATTTTGTCTTATGAAATTGTACAGAATGTATTCTTAGTCTCATTAGTTTTTGTTCTCAGAGGAACTTCATCAAATAATTTTTATATCAAGAAATTATTGTACAGCTTTAGCACATGGAGTAAGATTTGTAGGATTGCAACAATTTCTTTGCACAATTTTGTGGCATATGCAAACCCTGAAAACTGTAGTGTAGGGTTCGTTCTGGCAGAAAAATAATGAAACTTATTTGTAACTAGTATACTGCTGCATTCTGATATTTCCTCACTCCATTTTGGTGTTTCTTTGCTGACCAACCAGCTCCCAGATGAGAGAGCCATTTCAGATCATTATGGTAGTCTAGAGAGTTGCTGAAACTGCACAGAAACTTGTCATAGTCAAGTTACTCTAGACTTGAGGATGTAAAGATTATGTAAATGTATCTCAGTTGGTTCAAGCATGGTGCTAATAACAGCAAGGCTGTGGGTTTGGTCATGGGCCCTTTTAATCCAGGCTGTTTTATGGTTCTGAGTCTTTGATTCTGTAAAATTGTCACTTACCCTCATGAAGTTAGATGTTCTTGAAAATTGGACCTGGTTTTGAAAATAAAGCATTCTGTTAGCTTTTTTGAAGTAATTTTTCTTTTCTTTTCCCCCTGAATAGGTAATATCCTTCTTGTAGATGGAACAGCATGTGGAGAAATAAAAATTACTGATTTTGGTCTGTCCAAAATAATGGATGATGATAGCTATGGGGTGGATGGAATGGATTTAACTTCACAGGGAGCAGGAACTTACTGGTAAGCCTGGTTTGATTTTTCTGTTTAGACTTTGGATCATTGTTCAGATTTTATAAATGTAGTCTTATAAAGCCAATTTGGAGAGACAACTAGGACCAAAAATGTTAACATGGATGACAAACAAAGGTCTTTGTGCAATACTGTGAAGTTGATATTCCCAAATGTTAGAAGAATAACTTAACAAGTAAAACAAGAGAGTTTGTGTGTATGTATGTGTCTGTTATTTATTTATAAGTATGTATATATAAATAAATGTTCAGATGATCACTGTGATTTAGAAACATGGTATTCTCTGAAGAAGCAGGTATTGTTTCTTTGGCTGCTGGTGGTTGAAGACATTTGACAGAGACATTTGATGATTCAGTGTGGGTGCTTGATACTGGAAATTGTAGAACAGGGATTACCAACAGGTAATGTCCTTAGGGCAAAAGAGTATTTACTCTTCCTTCCTAAACATTAATGACAGCTCAGCAGCTGTGATTTTTTGTGCACTTGCACACTCATCCAAAACACTGGAGTTTGAGAGCTGCCAAAGCATAAGAATGACAATAAGCATTTAATTGCTTACAGAAAATCTGTTCTTAGAATCTCTAAAGATGCAGGTTCTTCATGGCACAGTAGCTCTTTCAGCCTGGGTATATGCTGGCTGTGTCAGGGTGGGTAGATTAGAAATCCTGCACTGGGCAGGTTGTTACAAGTCATTTGCTCTGCAGAGAAGCCAGTGTCATTCCCATATGCTTTGCACCTCTTCCCGTATTCAGGAGTTGTATGTAATAAAGTTTTTGCCTTTTCCTTCAGAGTTTTTAGAAAAGGAAACACATACCCTTCCACAAATGCCACTGCGTGCATGCTGTGAGAAAATGATTACTCAAGTTGAAGCATTTTAGAAGTGTTAGGCTTTTGCTACTCTTTTTAATGCTTTACCTATTTAAACACCGGTTTAAATGTTTTATTTTAGGAGTATATATCAGAAAAATTTTGGCTTTTGGATTTCATCTAGAATGCCTCAGGCACTAGTAGTGCTGCAAACTTAAAAGTAAAAAAAGATCTGTAATCATTATAGATTCATGATGAATCTCTGCATTTCTAATTCATGCTTTCTCTGAGCCCAAAATTTTCATTAGAGAGGGAAAAGCTTAGAGAGAGTTTGAGGTTGGGAATGAGTCTGTTCAGAGTACATTGCACAAACTGTCAGCAGCATAGCCCTGGAAGGGATTTCCTCAGTCACTAGGTTCAGTTACCTGCCTTCCCAGGCAGTTAGGTTATATAATCTCTTTGGTAAACTTCTAGATGTTTGTATTAAATTTAGTTAGTGTTTTGGCCCCAGTAATCTGATTTGAAATGTCTTCTGTAACCTCAGTTCTCTGATCATTAGAAACCTAATCCTCTAATTTGCAGACTGTGTATATTTGTGCCAGTTTCTACTTGTTTGTTCCTGTGCTAACATTGTCCTCCCTCAAGTAGGTTGTGGCCCCTTCCTAGTACTTGCACCTTGGTGTTTTTGTAGCCTTCACTTTTTTTTACCTCTGAACTGTAGGCTCTCCATTCTTCAGATCATTTTAGTAACCTACTTTGCATTTGTATTTCTCAAGAACACTTGTCTTGATTGTTGTAATCAGAATTGTAGACAAGTATTCCAGAAGAGAGTTTGTGATACTGTTTAAACTTGTTGCATTTCCATCTGATTTTTCTGCCTACTTCCATTTCTACAAATATTTCTTCAAAGTTTCTTTTCAAGTCTTATATATTGTTGACGAGAGAGTGCCTGTTCTGTAGTTGCCCTAATAGTTTTTTGCCTTTTTCAATTTTAAATATTACAGTCAATAATACTTGACTGCACTTAAATTAATACATTTGGAAGGTTTTGTTTGCTTTGTAAAGGAAGTTCAATTTCATCAGTTATTCTGTAATTCAAGAATGGCATGGGAACTTCCTCAACTTTGATTAAGTAAAGTTCTCTTTCTGCAAAATATAGGGTCAGAAATAACAATCGCCTTTGTCTATCATATACGCCACTGGGTGATGTTACCATTTTTACTAAAAACTTGAGTAAAGGGTCTTTAAGCTATATCTGCATTTTCTTTGATTCCTAAACAGGTCTTGCTTTAAAATGCCCTATTTGGCTTTCATCTTTTCTTGCTTTGATAGATAGCTTCATATTTAACCTGGGGTCCCAATAAAAAAAAAGTGATAATTGGTGGTTTAGGTAAAAAATATTTGTATTTGTTCTTGTGTTAAATAGACCCCTCTATTTGACTAACTGTACAGAAACTGTAATATCAGTTTTGGAGGGTTGCAAGGTGTTGGAATGCAGATTGTAGAGCAGCTGCACAATTGCAAAAGCTCAGAGATGTGTAGGTGAGGTGTTTGTACAGTTTGATAATTGAGCACGTTCTAGTGATGCCGTACTTACAGACTGAAATGCCTGTTTTATTTTCCAGGTACTTGCCTCCAGAGTGTTTTGTAGTTGGCAAAGAGCCACCAAAGATTTCTAATAAGGTTGATGTGTGGTCAGTTGGAGTAATCTTTTTCCAATGCCTTTATGGTAGAAAGGTAAGGAAAGCTTTAGAAAATCTAAAGAATTTTAGTGTAGGTGCCTATTCTCACTAGACTGTGAATTACATTTGTAAAGACATGAATCTACATGGAAAATTAATTGTGTTACTTTTTGGTGGTGTATATTTGATTTTTGCAAAAAATTAGAAAATCTTGCCTGTAACTTTTTTATTTGCAGAATAGTTGGCAGTTTGTATTAACACTGCAACAACTTACTGTAGTTTATACTTACGATACTATTTTTTACCTGAAAAAAATCATATGCTTGTTTTGCAGCCATTTGGCCACAATCAATCACAGCAAGATATCCTACAAGAAAATACAATATTAAAAGCCACAGAAGTTCAATTCCCTGTCAAACCTGTTGTAAGCAATGAAGCCAAGGTAACTTTTCCTATAATCTCTGAGTAAAACATTCATCTTAAAGGATTCAGCTGTAAAATTGTTGTTAACCCAAGAATGCTGTGGGACATAATAACTACGTAGAAAAACGTACTTGAGAGCTAGTATTTGGATGTTTTTATTTAAGCAACCTTATTCTGGGACTTCTCAAAATCAGGTACTTCAAAGCAAAACTATATATTCCAGAAATTTGCAAGTGGTTTTTAAGTAGGCCAGCTCAAAAATGGTCTGCTTTACTTTTTCTCAGAGGACCTTATGTGTCTCATTCAGGCTGTCTTACTAGAAGTTCTTGTGAAATGCTAATGCTAGCAGTAGCAAGCTCTTCGTAGAGTAGTAAATAGTAGATGTTATTCTCTGCAGCCTTATTGGCTAGAAGAGCTACTTGGCTACCAGGTACCTGAAGGATATGACCTCTAATACTCTTCCCCTTGAAAGGCCGTAGTAAGTGTATATTAACTTAAATCTGAGTTTAGAAACATGAGTTTTTGAGATTAAGAATCTAGAAGATATTTTGATGCTGATTCAGGAAATAAGACTGCCAAAATAGTTGCTCTGCCACAAAGTTGTCAATTCCTCTACACAGACTGGCTATTCAGAAACAGATTAAGGTGGTTTCCCAAATGATTACTACTGTGAGCATCTGTGACACAAATCCAATTCTGTGAAAGTGGAAGAAAATATTATATGTTATTTGCTTGTAAAAACTCTCCCAATTTTTGAAAGATATATTCATGACCAGATACAATAGATGTGCTCTTTGAGAAAAAAATGCCAAGATAGTAGAATGCTTATTGAAGTTTCAGCAACTAAATAAACATACTTAGATTTGGGACATGCCAAAAATTTAGGAAAGTTAAGATTCAGCTTCTAAAGATTAAAAGGAAAGGAAACATATTTCTAGAGGCAGTAGCTTCCCAACAAAATAAGTCTTTTGGGTACATAAACTTGCTGTTACAAGTGGTGGTATATTTCTGTTAATTAAATTTTCTAAAAGTAGTGTTAGTGAGAGAGTTGCAGTTAAGGTTATGAAAAAATGGTTGAAGAACAGTAGTTAGAATTGGGTTTTTTTTTTTTTGATTGAGGTTTCTGTCTGCTGTTGGTTTTTCACTGGCATTTGAAAAAACTATCCCTTGAATGCAGTTGACAAATCTGTATCATGTTACTGATACCTTTACATAGTGAGAGTTTATATCTGCGTCTTTTAACTTTGCATTTCTTTGTCATTAATAGTTTTTATACAGAGGATGTTAGGAAAGAGTAGACAGTTCAGCGTGGAGAATTGGCAACTTTTTGCATTCTCTGTGTATTTGCATGCTCTGTTTGTTTGAAAGACTAAAACTTCCAGTATTCTTCACTCATATTAACCATTGTCATGATAGCTGTGAGAGAGAGGGAGAAATCATTCTCTGGTGGAAATGCTATAAAACAATTTCAGACTAACTTCTTAATGTAGACCATTTACAATGACTGTGTAGAATCCAAATTGTTTTTCAGATTTATAGGCCTGGCAGTTGGAAAAGAACAGCTTGTAAACCGAAATTCTGATCTGGAAAGCATGGAGATTAAATAAATATGGAACCTCAAATGACATTGTTAGTTAGTTTTCAGACTGTAACTGTCCTTTGATCCTCCTCACTGTTTCCTATTTTGTGCAGTGGTCTCCTTTGCTTCACACTAGTGTGGCTACAGTGCCACAAAACTGTGAAGTATTTGAAAAACATTTCAGACACAAGCTGTTACTCTGAGGATCTTGAGAATAACTGTTTACAGCTCATTTGTTTTGAAGGATTTACTGTGAAGAATTTGATTAAAATCTGTAATATCCAAGAACATGTGAATATCTCCTAACAGATGTGCATGATTTTTATGTTGTACCTTGCCCATGCTGGATATGCAAATGTTAGAAGTAAATTCTAGCATGATTCTTTGGAACTTGTATCACAGATTTTCTCCTTTAATCTCCAGTTTTTAATTGGAGCAAAGAACAAACAGCTGAACAGATTTATCAAAGAAGACATATGTAATTCTTTTAAATTAAGTTCTAAATTAAGTAGTGATGTGCTAATCAGCTCTGTAGCAATAATAAGGATTTTCTGTCATTAAATGTTGAAGCCCAGGCTCTCAGGAGACCAAATGTTCTGTGTGTGCTAGACATAAAACTTGACAGAAACTTTCAGCACAAAATGATTGGCATAGGTCATATGGACCTAAATGACAGGATGACATAGTGAATTTAGCTACAGAGGTTTCAATTTATTAGATAATTTTAAACAGGTGAGATTGAGTTTTTCATGGGAAGAGAGTTTCAGCAAGGTAGTGGTTTCCTAAATATTCTTTATATAATGCCTATTGAGCATGGCAACCATCAATGTCAATTTCATGTTTTGCTATACCCTGTTATGGCACGTGTGGAAATGCTTGTTTTCAAAAGTCAGCTAAAGCACTGAAATTCTGTCTCTGCATCATCCACCTATTCTTCTTCACTCAATGGTTTTAGAAGCTCATTGGAGAATGTAGAAAGGTCTCCTTTTTCAATCCTCTGACACTTGCTCCTGGTTTTTATTAGTCTGTTCAGGCATAAAACATGCAAAAATCTAATTGGGTGAGGTGCTAATGTTTTGCTTGTAAATATAGCTCCTAAACATGGGAATACATATTTAGAGTGTGATTATTTGAAGCTAATTAATTTGCTGATTTTTTCCTTTCTGCCATGATGTTACATTTCTTCAGTGGGCTCAGCAGTAAAATGTTACATTGTCATTTGAATTGAATTATTTAAGAAAAAGAATTTGTTTAGCTAGTTTATCCAGGAGGACTTGTCTATTTGCCTGAAAGCAAATATAAGTATTTGGAATGTTACTGTAACTTTCTACATTTCTTTTCTAGGCCTTTATCAGACGCTGTTTAGCATACCGAAAAGAGGATAGATTTGATGTCCACCAGCTGGCTAATGATCCTTATCTTCTCCCTCATATGAGGAGATCAAATTCTTCAGGAAACTTGCATATGACTGGCCTAGCAGCATCCCCTACACCTCCTACTTCAAGCATTATTTCGTACTGAAATTTCTCCAGCTGAGGAATGGGATGATACCTTTGTTTAGTTTTCAGATGCAGACTCGAGCTTGAAAGCATTTGAGTGTTTTTACACAGGACAAGTTTGATAACTGTGTTTTCAGACTCAAGTCCTCCTACATAGTGTCATTTGTATGATTGGAGTGGATCATGGACTGTGAATAAATGTGCCCTTCTGAGAAACACCGTTAAACATTGAAGGATGAAGGATGACACTTCCTGTTACAAACTAACAGGTATACTGTGTTTAAGACTGAAGAAAAAGTTTTTAGTTTTTTTCTGGGGAACATTGTAAATAATCTTTTTAATACTTTAAAGTACATTTGGTGGATACTGGAAAGTTCTAACATGAAGGGTAGTTTTTCATTATTTAAATAAAAAAGGGTAGTGAGCAAATTTGAAAACACAGGGAAAATTTTGTGCCTGGTTATGAACTGCCATCTTTCCAAGACATTGATCTTTCAAAACCAAAGTAAGGAATGTGAGACGGTGAAAGATAATGTTCAGCATCAGATTTCTCAAATAAATTGGGAGTATTTTATTTGGCTACTCAGACTTGTACCTCCAAAAATGTGGTGGTGTTCCACTGAATTTAGATTGGAATGATGATATGGAATTCCTGGTACTTACTTCTCAAATAGATTGCTAATTTTGAATCCATTCAGTTTTTTTAAAATACTATACTTGCTGTGGTATTGAAACTTGTGAAACCTTCCAGGCTTCTGATAAAAGCAAGCAACAGTATGAAACCAAATGCAAACAGGTCATGTATAATGTTCTATGCAGGAATAATGATAAATTCCCTTCTAGCTCTACTGTAAATTGTTGTACAGATGTCACATTTTCAGTTAAATTTCAGCAACTTATTCCTGTACAAATGTTTAAAGTATGGCTTTTTCTAATTGGATATTGTATTTTTTTTAAGTCTCCCTCAAGGCGCTTTTAATTGCTGCTAAATGACGTTGCTTTTACTTTTACAAGAGTCAAATGACCTCCTTAAGGTGCGAGTCAACTGTACGAGAGATTGAGCATAGGCAATCCGTTAACAATCAAGGCATGTCAAGCAGATCTGTGTTGGCAATATACAGTACAGTCCTTTAAGTCAGTTTATTGCGTTCTTGTCCTGCAGAGCGCATTGATAATAGATGTAGAAGTTGCTCATGGTTATTCTCTATTTCTGGAAGTTCCTATCAACAAGGAAATGTTTCTTGTGGCTTGTACAGATATTTTAAAATGTGAAACATTTTCTAACTGCCTTGTATGGTAGAAACTTATTTTTCAGAACAGTGTATCTCTCTCCTGTTCGCTATTCTTTTTACTATCCCATTCTTGATGCTGAATACCTATATGTAATTTTGTCCATGTTGCAGAAAGAGGAGGCTGTATTACCACAGGTTTTCATTTAGTATTGTACAGTTAAACTGTTGCTCTTGTTTCTGATGTTGCAAGCCATTTTGTTTTCATTGTATATAAAGAAATGTTAACTGTCTCTTTAAAATGCTGCTGAAATTGTAGAGAATGTAGCCAAAACAGTAATAAACAACGGGCAGTTGAAATTTCAAGGTTTTCATTGTGTGTTTTTACATTTCAGCACAGGGCAAATCACATAACCATATCAGTGAGCAACACAAAAATATCTAAAGCAAACTTCTTAATTACAAACAAAAGGCCAGTAATACAATAATTAATTTAAGTAACATTGGAGGTGAAAGGGGAAGATTCCATGAAACTTAAAACATTTGTCATGATGAGGTAACCAAAACTTCATTTGATTGAATAGACCGCACAGTAACAACTCGTAAGTATTTCAGTGGTTCTTTTTAAAATATTGAGCTGTGGGATAACATTACGTCGTAGAATTATTAGAAAACTAGACTCAAACAGAATGCTGGGACTCCATCCTTTCCACTCTCTACAGCCTCTTCCTGAGGCCTGGACCATACCTCCAGGCAGCCGTGGCCTGTAGAGTTGAGGACAGTGTTGCCTTTGTAGGAAAGGTAAGACTGCACATTTTTCAGAGAAATAATGAATGATCCAGAAATCTCATGTCTTTTTGTGATCACAGATTGGTGAAAGGAGTCCAGTGAGATAAAGTCACCATCCTGGGGGTCTGTCTGGCATTACATACCTGCCACCTGAGGCCAGTGTGTTTCTAAGCACCCCTTCCACAAACAAAGCAGGTTTTAGTCTGTCCTTAAAGCTTCCCAGGCAAGGATCCCCGAAAAACTCTAACCTCTTCCAATACCTAAGTTTGGCTCAAGTTTACTTATATCCTGACAAATTTGTCCACCGTATTCTTAAAGATGCCTCTCAGTGACAGCTGCGTTACTTATCCAAGCAATCTGTTCTAGTTTTTCCTAGCATCCTGTCTTTCTTACTGCTCTTTAAGCCTAATATTTCCAGTCCTGGGCACTGTGGCACAAAAACCAGTTTCCTGCCGTGTATAGTACATGAGCTTTGCTTTCTATAGAGTCACCGTATATTTAATTTTGAACTTCATATGTATCTTTTGAAATTAAGATTATTATCCTCTGACAAGTGAGGTTCTTGTAGTAATAATTTCAGAGATTCAACTCCTAACAGAATGTTTGAGAAACTTGCTGTTGGAGAAATTTGATTTTTCTTTTTTGCTGGAAGAAATCAAGTCACCTTGCAATCTTTTCATTGTGCTATGTTTCCCAAGCCAGTAAAATTCTGCGTGTAAATCAAGGAAAAATGCTTTCCCTAGAAATCTCGTTTTTTATCTAGTGTCTTGAGAGCTAATTGGGTCTCATTAAGAAATTACAGGATGTCTAAATTTCATAATCCCCTTGTACAAATCTACGGGTATCTTTTTCTCTGCACCATTCAAACACACCCAGGGACTTTCGGTCTAAACAGTGGAGGAGATCAAAGCCACATTTGCTGTGTCCTCAGAAGATGTGCAGACCTGCAGGTCAGCCAGCAAAGTGAAATGTTTTCTTACTCTTGTATGAAAGCTGTGCCATGGAATTCAGCAGAGCACAACTCTGCAGGCCAAGGGAACAAATGTTTCCTGGGAAGAGAATGCCATGGCTTCAGCCCCAAGCCCCTGGCCCATTCCTGCGTCTGTAGTTTTGCAGTTGTACTTACAGTGTAAAAACCAAGCAGTCCCTGGACACACTCTTGTGTCTGCTGTTACTCTTGGGAAACCTATTTACCCATATGCAAAGTTTGAATCATTTTGCAGGTGGCCTGGGGTTTTGGCTTCCTGTGATTTGTAGTATTGATGTCCAGGGGGGGTTGTGCAATTGCTCCCTTCTCCAAAACTGGAAGGACAATCCTTAGCAGAGTTATTGTCTTCAGTAAGGTCTGGGAGCAGCCATAGCTCAAAGAGGCGTAAGCACTATCCAGCATTTCAGTGCTCAGAAGGGCCTATGACAGTACCTTACTGAATCAATAGGTTATTTTTTATATTGGAATACTGAAATATTTATAGTTCAGGACAGAAGACACGTTCAAACCAGCTTCTTCTAAATGTTGTGCACTAACAGATATTTTAAACTATGATAGTTTAAAATATCAGTGGTATATGGTTTTGTCAAAGGCAGTGTATTATGTTAAATACATTAGCTGTATGTACCAGCATGGGGTTATTTTTTTATGGTTCTAGTTGAAGGGATAAAATTGCCACACACATCTACAAGTTAATGGCTTTTATGTAATATATGCAAATATTGTATTTCACTTTTTAGTACTCTTAGGTAGGATGTGGCAATATGTATTCTCCTATTCCTCGAATGAATTTTTACTTAAATTTATATATGGTCTGCACACCTTTCTCTGCAATGGAATAGTTGGAACTGGGGCTCGTAGAGAAAGAGGTCCTGTGATACTTTGATATGTATCTTCCAGCCCTCAGACTCTGGCCTTGCAGCTTCTAGAGCAGCTGGTGCTCTGTCCAGCAGTTCTCCACTATGTCGCTGTACAGCCATGGTACATGATGTGGGGAAGGAAATGAAAATTTCTTCTGAAACGTGCAGTGGTTAACAATTGGATGGATGGCAAAGATTCCTGTAAGAATCAGTGTAATAGTGAGGTGATGTGTGCAGGGCCTTGAGAAACACTATTTTAATACACAGAAATGTATTTTAGAACATGAGTTCTTTCCTATTCATATCCCACTAATGCTTCCAGAAAAGAGTTGTCAAAATGCAAGACAAAGACAGGAGAGATGGTTACTTGTGTTTTGTGTCTAAACTTGTTGGGACAGTCATGGGTTTAGCAGGCCTGGAATGAAAGCTGGAAAAGGGAACTGATTGTCTGTTAGCATTGTTGAAAGCTTTGAGGGAAAGAGTACCAAGAACTGCTTTCCTTGGTGCATTTGCGAGCAGATCCAGTAGATCTTCACTTGCCTTCATTGGTAGAACAGCAGTTTCCACTAAAACTGATAGAACTAGCAAAGATTTAAAGGACTCGGAGAAGCAGAACATGCCCCATGCTCCCAGAATTCTGCCATCTACCTCCTCTGCCCTTGGGCTGAGCATGGCCAAACAGTCGAATACACAGGGCTGACCTAGTGAGATGGTGCAGCTCCTTTCATTCCCCTAGATTTGTCCCTATAAAAAGCCACATGAAGATCTGTTGCACAGCTCTGTATATTTGCATAATGTACAACTTCCTTCACGACAGACGCAGTCACCCTAACTACCGCACAAATTGTTTCTTTCAGGCTTGCAGCTGTGGCTCATTGGTTGCTGGCTGAGCTCTCATCACTGATTTGAGCACTGCAATACCTGCCCTGCATGCCCTTCTATTGCAAAGACAAGTAAGTAACCCATCAGTTATGGGCAAACTGCACTTGCCCATAGTGGATTTGGAGCATCTGTTCCATTGGTTAAATGTCAATTCATATACATATATATGATACCACAAAATCCTCATGCTGCTTGTGGGGTTACATAAGAATGTATCAGGTGTTGAGCTGATCTCATAAATTGTCTTCTTAGAGCTGTCAGGATAGTTTTATTACTGAGCCCAAACGCATTCCAGTCTAACAGATGAACATATCCTAAAGGTTACTGTCCTATCACCCAACTGACAAAACCTTTACACATAAAATAGAAGAATTACTCCTATGTCATCCTTTATCATCTGTGAGGGTTCCTGTGTTTTTAATGACCCTCATCCTTTTCCACTTAAATTATTAGTTTCATATATTGCTAAAATGAAAATCTTAATATGTAGGTAGTACATTCAACAAGACATGGTCCTAATGGTGAAAACTGTAAAGATTGGTGTTTTTTCTCCTTATCTCAGAGGCTACTGAGAGGAGTTCAGCTGAATTATGTTGCAATAGCTCTTTATATTTGGGGAAATGCTTTGATGCTCTCTGTTAACATGAGGCAGCAGTATGAAGGCCTCATTTCCTTTTTTGTTTTTTTCCCCTCCTTTCAGGTTTTGCAAAAGATTACTTAGGTTGCGAAGAATTTTGGTAGTTTTGTGCTAAGGAGCAACACAGATGGGCACAGAGATCATGGGGAAAAGCCAGTATAAGCCATTCCTATTTGAAACTGGGGAAAAGCAACCAGAAGTCAGCTGGGCAGGGCTCCAGATGGATGGTGTGACTGAAATAACACTTGAGCTGTACTCATTTAGATAACTAGATGTGTGTCCAGAACACTTTCAGACTCAGCCACTATGCACTGGGGGATAGAAGGTGACTTGGTATAATGGCTAGTGGCAAAGTTTTATGTTGTGTTTCATATTTAGATATACAGAAAGCAAACCCAGGACACAAGGGGAAAAGGAGTGCTGCCTGAACCATCACAGCTTTATTAGCAGCACTTCAGTGCTTATAAATCAACCTCTCTCTAAAAATCAGGGAGGTACATCAAAACTCAGCTTTCCACTGGAGATGTGCATCAGACATAGAGTCAGAAGCCCAGGAAAGGAGGCAACAGGTTTCCCAGTGCCCACTGGCAAAGCAAGGTGCTCTATTCAGGCTGCTGAACATCTGCTTTGCTTGTCTGCACCCCACACTGGCATGACACAGAGCATGGGCGTGGCAATATGAGAGCAGCAGATCCCTGTGACTGAACAGTGACTGCTTATCCCTCTGGGATATTGAACCAAGGCTTCTCTGTCTTCAGCAGGCAGAGGATTTAAATATTAATGACACTAATTTTCCTAGAGGCTGGCATGGGATATTGGAATTCAGTAGCATTTGGCTGTATTTGGATAGTGTTGACTCAACAAATAGAGAAACTTTTCTCTTATAGGTTATGTAAAACAGGAAGGAATAGCTTGTGACAAAGTGAAGGAAAACTTACTCCTTTATAGAATCCATCTGACTTAAAGCAAGAGTTTTGAAATAAAAATCAAAGCTTATGGAGTGAAGCTTTACTTCTGCTTGGAGTTCACAGTAGTATTGAGTTGTAATGTCAAGGAAAAAAATCTGTAAAAGAACTTAACACAAAAAATGCTAAATTTTGTCTTCTCAACTTTTGTGTTAAGCCCTAATCCCTTATTAGGACACTTTGGACTTGTAGGTGCTCAAATACTAAAATGATGAATCTATGAAATGCATTGACTGATGTCAATAGTTAAAAATATAAAAAATACATAAAATATAAATATATTTTATGATAAAATATATTTATAATTGCTGGCAATATTGCAATTCAGCTCTTCTCTCTTCTCTGGACTTTATTCTTATTACTGCCATTCTTGTAATTTGAAATGACACAATCCGAACTCAGAAGCCTTTTAAAGTATTATTTTATAATGTTCAAGTCACACATTTCCTTGTGATGTCACTGCTTAAGATTTCTAACATGTTATTTATAGGACATTGTGCTGATAAAGGTGAATTAAAGATAGGAGATAGATCTAAATTAATTTCTAATTTGGTGAAAGTAATAGTGATAGCTACTACAATATATAATCTGCAAGGGCATTTTTCATGTAAGAAATTATAATGTAGTAGTTACTAATCCAAATAGCATGGCTCTTCTGTTTTAGGGCAATTAAATATCCTTATACCATTAAAGATTTTGTTGTATTTTTGACCTGAGACAAATATTTAGTGTAAAGATTATCTGAGCACTTCGCATAAATTGATTCTATTAGGGTGTAGCTGTACATTAGAAGTTTCTTTCTTAATAAGTGAAAATATTGTTTCACATTCGTTTGCGTGTGTGGACAGAAAAATGCTATTTCATGGCTACTGGACTAAAGTCCCGCAGGGTGTGAGAGCTTTGGCCGGGGTTTAACACCGCTCGGTTTAGCGGGAGTTAACTGGCTGAGCTACGGGTTGTGCAGTCAGTGTAAGCAAAGCCGGGGCTCAGCCCTGCGCCCTTCCCGCAGCCTCCCTCCCTCGGCTCCAGGCCAGGGAGCAGCCGGGGCTAGGTCGGGTCGGCTGGCAGGCCTGGGGCAAGGCAGCTCTCTCTTTCGGCTGGGTTACCCCTCAGCCGGCCCCAGAGCCGGCCCGGGCCGCAGGCAGCCCACGGCTCCGGGCACTGGGAAGTGGGAGTGAGCGCTGGGGCCGTGGGGAGCAGGGGGAGGACACTTCTGGAAATGACAGCATCTTAGCTTGGTGCAGGACAGGTCTTCCCTTTCCAGTCAGGCTGTGCTCCTCTCCAGGCCCTGGAGGAGGAAGGGCTTCCCCAGAGGCAGGCCTACCCCCACAGCTGGGCTCTGGCTCGCTGGCTCTCCCTCATGAGGAGCACCTCTCCTAATGGGGACGCTTGGCTGGCTGTCCTACCAGTATTCTCAAATTTTCAATGTGTGGACATCTTGCCACGGATGCACAGATGATTTCCTTCTCCAGGCATGAAAGTCCAACCAAAATTTCCAAGAAACAATGATCACAGCAGCCACCACAGAGATTTAGGTGCTTACCAGCATATAAGCCCTCAGTGCCATTTCTGCCTGATTGTCTCCAGGGGGTAGGAGTTACGAAAACCCACTATCGTTTTTAAGCATTCCTTGACTAAACTAATGCAGGAAGAACCTGGTGTTCTAATTATTCCATATCCCAGGGTTACTAAAGTGTAGTTCCTCTACATGCTGCATGAATCCAAGCATCTGAAGGTCAAATCTAATACTGCATCTCTGTTCATTATCCTTTGGACACACAAATCTGAGGTGTCACTGAGCATCAAGTGCCTTTGCACTCTGTGACTAAGCAATGACATCTGTTCTTCGCAGATACATACCAATCGAGGATGCAAGTGTAAAATGCTTTCATAAGTGCAATAAACTTTAGTTTTGAGGGCAGTAAAATTCTCACTCAATAGTTTTTGTATGTGGTTTGATTAATTAATAGTATGCCTGAGTCAAACAAAACCACTGATAAAGGATTAGCAAATACTAAGGCCATGGTAGAGAGCATGTTTGCACTCTGTGTTTTAGAAATGCTGATGATGTTTTCAAATCTTTGTCTTTTTGGATGCAACTTCTTAACTGAATTTTTAACCAGACCTAAAAGGAAAACAGGTGTTTGCATCTTTCCTCCCTGCCCCATTCCTTCCTTTTAGAATAGCTGGTGCAGAAATGCTTGTTTAAACCCCACCTTTCTCAAACTGAAGACATCCTCATTGGCGTTTTGGACAGTTACTCTGCATGTGGACTAAGAATAGGCTCCTTCTCAGTGAGCAGAGATCTGTCTCTGGGGCATTTTCTTCAGGGAGTAGGGGAGTGGGTCTCCTCTCTTTCTCAGCTGAACCCCTGGGCAGAAGTCACAGATTACTGTAGTTTATTGTGGGAGTGGGAAGCTTCTGGAGCTGTGTTGTGGCTTGTGTGACAGCACCTTTGATGAGTTTGCTGTGGGAGTTGAGAACTTATTGAAGTGTACAAAATGAAGGGCTTGTGTAGCCAACACCTTTGTGGAAGCATATTGCAAGAATTTAAGGGTTTGTTAGCCAATACCTTTTTAGTCTAAACAGTGGTCTGGTTGCTACAGTTATGGCAACTGTACAATAAAAGCGTAAATGTTCCTGACGCCTGGTCCGGTGTCTTTGTTCAGCCTGATGAGAGTTTATAATGAACATCATGATAGGTCACAACAATAAGCATATGGAAAATATACTGCCTCTGCTTTGTTAAGAATACAGAAACCCATAGCAGGCACTCTCTGTGTGTACACACAGACCCTTCTCAGGAAGCTGAGAAGTCACTTGAGACCTCTGGGCTCTCACAACAGGTGCAAATATAAAACATAAGCCATTGCTTAACCAACATTTTTCACTTGTAAGGAATGAAGTGTCAGCATCTTTTCTATTTATGACTCAAGCGGACAGGTCCTTGAAACTGTTGATCTCATAGGAGAGAGGAGTATTAGATGTGAAGAGGATTACAACAGGGGAAGCAAACACTTGCCCTTGTGAATTTGTATGAACTATCTTTAGAATTTAAATCCAAGCATAATTAAACAGTGCTAATGAGACAGAGGGACTTATCTTCATTTGGTGTATAATTGGTATCACTGATTTCTTCATTCATTTTTTCCTAGTTTTAAAGCCTTCTTGTTCCAGTGAGATTGGATGGTAAAAGCTACCCTGCAGAGAGAAAGTATGTGGCCTGGAGCTAAAATTCAGTTGGAAGCCTTTTAAGGGATGCTGCTTTCTTGATAGCATCGATAACTGACAGCAAAGACACCAGTGAACATGTAGCCAACAGTCAAGCAAGGCAATCTTTGTGCAGTGTACCCTTGAAATAAATGCACACAATTTTACAAAGACCATAGTGGGGAAGAAAAGTTCACCCTTTTCAGTGAGGGAAACAAAATACAGTAAGAGTTTTAATAGTTGTAGGTATATAATCCACCACTATTAACTGAAGTTTGAATTCCTTCTCAAGAATATGCTCCAACTCATCCAGGAATGTGAAGCTTGCATAGGAACTTTTGGTGACATTTTGTGGTGGGCACACTGCACCAGGTCTGGGTGGAAGATGGTAATGGTCTTGCCCAACATAAGTAGCTCTGAGCCCATAACCAGAACAGCAGCCTCTGTTTCAGCTCTGTACCAATAGCTGATTATACTTCTGAGCAAAGGACAACAGCTACCTGCAGCTGCAGGGGCTCAACTTCTTTTTTTTTTTTAGCTAATCAAAGCCAGTGAAGAAGTGGGTGCAATAGGCAAAGTCAGGTTACCAAAGTTCCGTTTTTTCTTTTCAGTTTTGTCTTTGGTTGGATTCAGGCTCCTTTTAATTATGCCTCAAATGGATACTATTTTTTTTGAGGGTTTAAGACACATCTGTTGTTTCAAACTGCAGCAAAATCAGCTGTTTCCTGGGGGGTAACACAACAATGACTATGCCTGTACATTTCAGTGCTGCCATGCAGCCAGGATGCTTGTGCTTATCTGCTTACAGGGGTGCTCAGTAGCATGAGACTTTGCTGTGCATGACATCCTAGTGGGAGTACTTGCAGCCAGCTGGAATCTGTTCTCAGTGACTGCCTGTAAAGATTCTTCAAACCTTCCTCCCTCCAAAGTGACCACCACTAACCAAATGCCTGTCCAGCCACTGAGCCAAACGAGTTCAAAGAGGAGCACTACAGTGTCTGTGGGTAAGCTCTGCTGGATAGGAAGAGGATAGAGTGAGATGAATCCCACAAAAACAACAAATGTTTTTCATCATAGTCCAGTAATTCAGCACAGACTTATCCTTTGGGTTGCTGAACCCAAGGCTTTGTTTTGTCCTTTTCTGGAAGGGGATTTGAACACTTCCCTGCTAAGACTGCTATGCAGATTAATCTGAGACATAGGAATTGTTACAAACATTTGGTCTCAATTTCCCTTTGCTTAGTTTCACTGGACCACTCTGACTATGTCACCCTCTTAAATACCCCTCTCTCTTTTGGAGATTGTCTCTTTTGACTACTTAGTGCCCTGTTTGCTGTTCCATAAGGTGAGATTTGCAGCTGTACTTCCTACAGCTGTAGGAATGTACATCATTGCCTAACTAGGCTATTCAGTCAGCCCTCTAGCTACTTACTGATAGTCAGTAATACTGGGTTTAACTTTCCAGGGGAACACATAATTTTAGAAGTTGTTCTGCACCCCAAAAATACCTTCATCTGCTTATATATTTCACAGAATGGCATGTCTGCTCTTGCTGCTTTTTCACAGTAACAGTCCAAGTGTTCAAGCTCTTAATGCTGCCTTGTGGTTGAACAGCATTGAGAAAACACCACTGGTAACCAGAACTGAGAGCAGCAGCAAGTACAGCTGCTCCACTTGTGAGCAGTCCAGAGCCACAGTCACTTGTCCACTGACTCCTGCTGAAAAGATGCCCTTTTTCAAAAGCAGGATTTCTTTCTGACTGAGCTGTGAAACAGAGCTCCTGACTGTCTACAGCCATGAAAAATCCCATGACTCGCAAAGTGTCAGAGATGGGAGACTTAAAAAATTGAGAAGTCTTATCACTGCTTTCTGGTGCCTTAAACATAATTTTCAATTATATTCCTTCTGAACCATCTTAGCTTAACTGCTGGAGTCCCACTGTCAGGATTAAACAGATGTTTTATTTCCTGCTAAAGGTGGGTGAAATAATAATCACCAGCTCTGCCTCATTGGCCGCCATGTGGTCTGGAAAGGTGCCATATGCCCAGCACTCAGACTGCTGCAGACAGGAGGCTGGGGGCATTATTTATTATTTGCCTAATCAATTTAAATACTCTCTTTCAGAAAGCACATTTCTAGTCTTTATAAGGAGATATGTACAGGACTCATCAAGCAGCCTTCTCTAGTGAAGTGCATCTTCTGTTTAAACAGCCAATATTCTGCTTGCACAGCATATGGGGCTAGAAGCAAAGACCTTGCACTTGGAGCTGCACTTTGCTCAGCATCACAATCAGTTGTAAAGGTTGTTGAAGTTCAACCCCAATAACAACAATTTTCATTTAATGCTTTTGAAGAGTTCTCCTTGAAGGGAGTGTGGTGCCTCTCTTCCAGCACACATAACAGTGTGGGCGGAGCAAGCTGCTCCAGAGGCTGACCTGCCTCTGGAAAACTGCTGCTGCTGCTGCGCCTTCACAGTGACAGCATGTGGTCATCTTCCTGTTCTTGTGGGCAGGCATGGGGCAGTGCCTCTCTCCCACCTACTGACTTCTGATCCTCTCTCAGGCCAGCCCACATCTTCCACAGAAGCTGCAGGGCTCTGAGGTGAGCACAGGCTGGGGCTGGATGGGTGGTGACCAGAGTGTGCAGAGCATGCCAGGCACTGGATGTGGGTGGCAGCTTCTTTCTTGGGAGTTCCAAGGAGAAGCAGTTGAAAATGCATGGGCACTCCCTGTACAAGGATGGTAAATGAGGAATCCCCCACAAGAGGTGGCAGTAGGACCCCTCTGCTCCATGGAGTAGCCAAGCAGAGTGCCAAATGCAGTGATTAGTGAGAAGACAGCCATCTGGCTTCTGTTCTTTAACAGCTCTCTTTCACCATCTCTCTTCCTATAAACTACAAGAAATTTCCCTGTGTTTTTGGCAACCCATTGTAGCCTGTCTGGAACATACTACAGGGTCCAATCTACAAATGACAGGTAGAGTAAGGTGAAGAGAGAAAAAGGGGAGTAAAATTATAAAGTGGGCAAGAATCTGAGAGGCCTTCAGGCCTTATCTTGAAGTATTACCTCGGTAGGGCTCATTATGGCAGCAACCACCAAGGCAGGAAGTCTTTAGAGCAGGAGCTAGTAATGTACTTATTGAGGGAGGGTGTTGGGTTGTCAGAGGCAGGTTTGTAGACTGACAAGTAGGCATTGTGGAGACAGGAGTAAAAGCTGACACAAGTCCTTCTGCAAATTGATGAGGGACTGGGGAGCAGCCTATACTGAACTCCAGCAGTGCATATCTGCAGGTAAGGATGCATGAGTATGCTTGCATGTGAGTAACATATGGCAGCTTCCAAGGAGTGTTTGAAAAATATTTGGTTCAGTTCCCCACAGTCCTTAATATTTTACCTTGAATTCCTCCAAGTCTTTCTATTCCTCTTTGATGCATACTTTTAGGCTAAAAATATTCTGAAGCACAATGCAATCCATAAGTACATTATTTTTGTTACTCTTAGTAGTCAGGAATGAAAACAGTCAGGAACCGGGTTAGGAACAGTAAATTGCATTTCATTATTAAATGTCAGTGCCCAGACAAGTGTGGTTTTGGGTTGTGGGGCTTTTTTGTCTTCTCTCTGAAGAGGTATTACTGGTAAGATAGGTAAGAAACCTGTTTCAAATAAAAATGCAGCTTTGAAACAAAGGTAACTGTTTCACAAATTCAATAATTTCTAGGCATGTTATTTGGCAAAACAAATACTTCCAGTTGCTTTCTTTTTTTAGAAGCTGTAGTTGCTCTCTTAAAGGATTTACCCAAGCACTGTTTATATTTACAAAAACATCTCCTATTGTCAGACTTCTGAGCCTTAGTAAAGCAGTGTCACTGCCTCAGACCACACTTTCTCTGTTCCCCTTTTTCATGTGAACACATATTTATTTACATGGGGGCATAAGCAGTATTGTGAAATAGCTATTCATATATTTTCTTACAGTTCTACCTTTTAGCATCATAGTTGATAATACTTGACTGATGACTCAGTTAATACTGAGCTGCTGTTTGCAAAAATTGCAACTTTTGTTTACAAGTTCTGATGTTTCTTAATGAAGTTGCACTATTCCTCTGAGCTGGGTTCAGTTCCCTGATTCTTTCTTTCATGTGTATAAGCACTGCTTATGGTATGTGCACAGCTCCAAGCCCATGCAATGGGTAGGTACTTTGAAATGCCTGGATGGGAGGTTTCAAATCTTCAGTTTGATTTTTAAAGACCATTTTGAAAACTCACTAAACAGAATTTCAGGGGAAATCAGCTTGAAAGATAAGAGTGAGATGGCAGCAAAATGGTCACTGAGAAGTCTTAGCTATTGAAGTATCTGTCTGCTCTCTCTGTACAGTACCAAGAAGTGGAAGCAATTTCTATTATGGCAACTGAGAATGTAGTGGGGTTTGCTGAAGATTGGCTATTTGTCTCCATCATTCATTTAGGAGCAAGAGCACTGAAATGAATTGTTTGCTCCTGAGGATGTTTGGAGATGAACTCTGAGGGGTGGGAAAAGATGTGTTCAGGAAGCAGGACCTGGGCAGTGCTATAATGTCCTTTCTGCTCATCAGAAGGTCCAGACGAGTCAACCCTCAGTGAGTCCCATTCCACCAGTGCCCTCATCAAACACAAAGCTCATAGCTCTGCGTTGCTTTTGCTAATACTATAATCATCCACTGCAGGCTTTTCTTACATAACTAGCAAGCCTATGTTGACTATGGGTTTTGCAGCTTGAGTTCACTCATGTTTCCTATGTTTTCAGCTTTTGTTGGGGTTTCATAGCTCACCTAATCTGCAAGGGCCATGAACAAAGTATGTGACTATGCAACCGTTTGCTGGCAGAGCAAACAGCTCTCAGACAAGAGGACTGTTATTAAAACATTGTTTTGTTGGCAGAATAGGCTCTCCTGGTTGCCCAAGGTGAGCCTGACCTCTGTGGTTGTTGAAGCTCTCTCTTGTGGGTAAGCTGAGCAGTGCTGGAATGCAGCTTTTAAGATGGATTAACTGTGAACCTAACAAAGGAAACAGTTCAGAGAGAGTAAAAACTTTACATCGCACAACTAAGGATGAAACATAACTTTTGATCCTGTAGGACTAAAGTTCCAAGGCTGAGAATATGATTATTTGATAGGGTCACAGTCATCTTGTCAGTGCAGAGTAATGTTTGCAGCCTCCTCCTAGGACAGAATTCTTCCCTTCCAGGTGCAAGAAGGGCAGCGGAGAGGCAAGCATGTGGCCAGTGGACAGAGACTGCACTCTCCTGCTGTGAGTAAAGTAACAAAATCAGGTACACCACTTCACCCCTTCCACCCAAAGCAGGTCCCCACATGCCATGTTCTAGCCTTTGAACTCTTAAGTCTTGATGCAGTTTCACATGAACAAATCCAAACTTTGTTACTAAACTGAAATCATGTACACAGGCTGTTCCTAAGAAATACCAGTCATCTACCCAAGTAAAATTCTGAACTGCTAACTGCATGCTGGCCTAATGATAAACATGAATTGAGGTTTCAGGAAAAGGAGGTGTTCGTTCCTGGCTCAGCTCAGTAGCTTCTAGCCACCATCTACAAATCTCTTAGATGTTCCATAAAATGGCAGATTACTATCCTTTAACTCTTTTGCCAGGGCTGCAGGGCAGAAGTGCTGGAGATTCACATGAGCTAAATTAAGTTTTCTGTTTGATTGAGGCTGTGGATTTGATTTTGGTTTATTTTGAGATTAATTCTTGCTCTTTAGATGTTTAACTTTAAAACTGTGCGATGGCAGGTGTTGGTTCTGACTGCAGCTTAAAAAACCCAGTTTCCCCACGGATATTACAGGGAAACTGGTTTGAAGATTTTCATTTTCTGACCTACACAGGTTTTTACCAGGAGGCGCAGCACAGTGCAAGACACTGTGCTGGACTACACAAATATATATTAAGCCTTGGTACTACCATGAAGAATGTACAGAGTAGTATTACAAGAATGAGTTATGAACCACAGACACTTAAAAATGAAGAAACACTTCTGCAGTCTAATTCTTGCCTAACATTACAGGATTCACATCTAAAATGAAACAGATTCTAGGTGTCTAAGTCCAAGTGAAGAACCAAAAAATCTGAGCTTGGTGCCAGCTAGGCCTCCATGCTACAGAGTGACTGTGAACACTTGTTTGACTAGTACAGACAAAGCCTGTGTATAATCACAGAAGACACAGTGCCACAATCAAACATCCCTGATCCTTATCTTGCCCCCTTCAACTTAATTCCATAATCAGCACTTAGATCACAGAGAGGTTGGAACTATTATCCAGGCGTCTCCTTCAGCATTACAGTATCTCAAACAAGTCCCTGCCCGTAAGGATTTGCTTTCTTCAAACTTTCACCTGGTCCCATGGTTAGCTTGAGTCAGCAAACTGCCAACAAAACTCTGAAATTTAGAAATAGCTTAAGCTCAGCCCATTTCTGCCTTCAGATCAGTTGGTTTTACAGTTCCCAAGCGCCATCATTCTGCATGCAGCTGGCATCCATTTGACTACAGTTGCTGCTGGTGGAGGGGCAGGAACCAACCACCCTCGTTGCTGAGTCTTAGCCTGTAAATTCAGCCAAAAGAAACTAGTGCACGCCATCTCGTGGCCCTGCGCAGCTATTTCCCGGGAACGAAGGGAGCTCCAATTGCGACAAGGTTTGATGTGGACAGGATTAAAAATCAGGATTAAAAAGATGGCTTTCAGAGGCTCAGACACAGCCCCACCTTCTGACACCCCCCCAAACCGAGCAGTTGTTTCCTGGAGCAGCAGCATAGCACCGAACTGCAAAAGGCACTTCAGCACAAGCTCACATAGCTGTTGAGGCAACCCTGTCCTCACAACAAATCCAGGGTGCCAGTGAACACAGCCCCCAGACCAGCTTTTGGTGGAGCAGGAAATTACTGTATTCATTTTAGAGTAGGTCATACACATGTAAATAATTTTTAATTACATGCAAGGTTGGGGATGTTCATGGTACATCTATTTTCATCTGCTGTCAGGACTTGTTAAAGAACTCCATGTGTCAATGCTTTAAATAAAACTACTGTGCCTGTTCCTAACTGTTCATTAACAGCTGAATATATGAACTCATGAAAATAAGGTTATATCAGCTGTCAGTCCTTTGCTGTATCTTAAGTTCCTATTCCTCCTTACTTTCTCTTTTTGGTGGAAAAATCAAGTCATTAAGAGACCCTTGCCAGAAGTGATTAAGGTACAATTTCATCACATCGAGTTGAGGGAATTAGAAAGAGGGACAGAATACAACAGTATGACTTCAAGGCCTGTGTTTTCATTTAAGTAGTAAGTGTTCAACTTCGCAATGTTTATGACTTTTTAGCTGAGAGATTACAGCTTAAATCTGCACCACTGAATCATCTCCAAATCTGAAGTTGCATTTTCTTCAGCAGAATTGCTGATGGTAACACTGCCTTATTTCCACTGCTCTCGTAGCTGTCAAAAGGCTGGATATATAGTCAGCAACAAGAGACTTAAAATAGCTAACAGAAATGTTAAACTTCAGACTAAGCATCTTCTTTTGTCTGCTACTAGAGACAAGTGCACAAGACCTATGAAAGTTTGCAGCTTGCTGTTGCAAAGCGCAGAATCATTCCAGAGAACACTGTGCCATACTGCAAGAACAAAAACATCTACCCAAGGACTCTAGTTAAAAACATCTGATTACAATCAGTAACTGCTCTAAATTTGGTTTGTGATAAACATATTTTTACTCTTCTTGCGTTGGAAGTGTGTTGGAACAAAGTTGCAGGAAAGGCTGTTAGACCTGTGAAGCTCAATGATGCTTGATACCAACATACTTACTTTGTTAGAGGAAAGAAAAGAGGGAACATCCTTCTTCTCATGTCAAGGTTTAATTCTGAGGTATACGACACTGGATTTACAAAGGTAAATAAAAATACATTCTGAGAAACAGCAAGTGCCCTACTTAGCAAGGCAGAGGGATTTCACACTCCAAGTAGCTGAGAAAAGAAACTGCTTACAGTATGAAAAAGTATTTGGGGGTCTGTCTTTGACATGGGCTTTTGCCATAACAGATGATGAGAAATGTGCAGCAGTGGGGCAGAGGAAAGACAAATATATAGGTGATAAAGATAAGACAGGACAACAGGTATTAGATAAGGCTTCCACTTGAACAAATTATTTGAGACATTATCATTATGATCAGAAGTTAGAAGCAACCACTGCTCCAAACACTGCTCAGGCAAGCTACATTGCCAAAATTAATTACACAGCTGCTGAGACAGACTTCAGCTCGAGCCTGCTGATGATACGGGTAGGTTTGCATATGCTTGTAGCAACCACATATAAATGAAATCCCAGTAATACAGAAGGACTGGAGTGGTACAGAAGAATTTTCCACATCAACTGTACCTGATAACAAAAGCAAATGCTATCACCTAGAGTACAGTGCACATAACAGTTTCTACAAGTGTATCATCTACAGTTAATCTGCAATTTTTGTCCTAAATATGAATTTAAAAAGCCAAGTATGAACCATATGCAGGCAGATTTAATGACTCATTGCTGCAATGGATTTAACCACAAGAGCTGATCCTGCCTGCCATTAAGATGTATTCCTCAGGAATCTGGCTCTTTCACAGATCTGTGATAGAGAGAGCTAAGCTAAGAAGTTAAATGAGACTTAAAGAATTAAAAAAAAAAAAAGTGCTATTTTGTCACACAAAGAATAAAATTCCAGGAATTTATTGCTATATGTATGCTTAATCCATTAATTCATCTTACAGTAGTCATGAAGTGCCAAATTGTGTGCTACATTTAACATTCCATGTATTCCCTTCCAAATGCCATTTTACAGTGGGCGTATGTAACAACGCAGCAGTGGTCACGAAACATGGCTTGAGCATCTCTCCAGAGCTTAAAGACAAAGATTTGTGTACAAGCTGAATAATAACATGTCAGTTAACAGGCCATTCAGCAATTTTAACAGACATATCTTTAGGTGGAAGTTTTGCAGCGTTAAAATTCACAACTCAGACTAAACATTCTCATCCCCACTGTAGAAACAAGATACTTGCAAAGAACAAGAACTATGGTACGTAAATGTCACACGCAGGACCCGCTTCATTTCTGTCAGAAGCAAAAATTGCTAATTATAAGCAAGGACAAGCCTAGCAGGGTAAGGCTGTCAGCCTATATTAAAAACATATACCTCAGAGTTTGGCAGTGGAACTCTATTTACCACCTTGACTTTTTTTTGGTATCATACAAGTTCTTCCTCCCCCCCACACTTTATAAATCCCCTTTTATTTTTATTATACCTCCATATTATTTACAGGACTTCTAAAGATTAAGTACAAACTAGTATGAAATTAATGATAGCTTGCTTTTCAAATATGTATCCCATGGCTAAATAAATACCAAGCCAATCCAACAGCGTGATCTGGAGTTATGATTCAGAAGCTTGTATATCTGTGATTCCAGTTGTTTTTTCTTTAGCTGCAGAGGATTCATTTGATCTGTCAACAACAGTTGCCCTGGAAGTTGGAGTAGCACTATCCAAGGTGAGTGCAGAGGTCTCCTCTACATTTTCAGTAGTGCCAGGGTTGACGGAAAAGCTTCCAGCTGGTGTAATAGAGGGAAGCAAATCTGTAGGCACTGTAGATGCCTCTGTGACCAAAGGAAGCATAGGAACACACTTGGGTGGCATTGACAGAGGCGTTATTCCCATTAGGTGCAGAGGCGGCAAGGGGGGAAGGGGTTGCAAACCTAAAGAGAAAAAAGGGGGGAAAAAAAGGCAGTGAGCTGCTGCACACCACAGACAGCTCAAATGGTGTTTGTGCAGCACTGACTCAGCAGGCTCATTTCAAGCCTGACACTTTTCAGATTTCAGAATTGAAGAATCAGAGTAAATTCAAGGTTGCTTGTACCTCCCCAGAAGACTAGGTATTTAATGCATTAACACTGATGATTAGGTTTTTCTGGCCTTCACTGAAACTGCCAGAAACAAGAAGTTAACAAAAACCATATTCCACACAAGCTTCCAGTACCTTTTTGCTTGCTCCATGAGCACCTTCAGCAGTTTTGCTGAATTCAAAATTATAAATCTAATATTAGTTAATAATTCTGGTATTCAGTTCAGGGAGCTCCAATCTCCTCATCTATCTTACAAAGAAACACTTCATATTTTCTTTTACCCAAAAACAATATACTTTCACTTTTGGCACAATCTCTTCTGAGATATAAATCAGGTAATAAAAAAATGAAACATCTAAACACAGACACAGGTTTAGAATTAGTTTATCTAAATATATATTCCTCATCTACCTGATCTGGGCACTAACATCCACTCCCACCTCAGGCAAGCATTTAATTTATCCCCTTCAGGACTCCCCCAGATAGATCTGTCAAGGATAACTCTAATTACAGAGTTTGCAGAAGCACATACCAGGCTGTATCATTTCTGGAACAATCTGTGGTGCAGGTAAATTAAGTTTGGACAGATCAGTCAGGTTAGGAAGCCCTGCTGGTAATGGCATCAGACCTAAGAGAAGAGTGGAACAGTTACAGCTGAAAACTTAAAATTGTCTTTTTCTGTTTCTTAGATCTTGCTGATAATTTAAAACGTGCTTTATCTTGATTATAATTTTTACATGGAAGACTGCAAATTCACCTGAATTTCAGTTTTTAACTCACACGGTGAGGATAGATACCTTCTGCAGGAAATCTGGACTAGCAAATACATAATCCCAAACCTTTCAGATTTTTCTGAGGAAAGCAGAATCTTATTTCAGAATTAGAAGGTTTGCATTCCAAGTCCAGCTTTCAACAAAGGTAGTTGTTTCACCACAGCACTATACCAGAAGTGGTCCATTCCCAATCTGAGTGGCAAACAATGATAATATTATTAAATACACAGTATTCCCTGATCCCTAATATTGATCACTCTATTATTAGTCTTTTCTACTTAGTTCATGACTAGAGTTAATCACAAATATATATATCAAAAGGCAAGACAAAGGAACTTTCAAAGACAGAAAAGACCGAAAGTAGAAGAGAAACATACAATGAATGCAACACATGCCCTTCCATCACTGTGTTTGCTATGGAACATCCTTCTGCTCCTGAATTTTCCACTTTAGAAGAGCTTCATTTCTGGGACAAGGGCTCTATTTGTACCTTGTGTTTAGTTCAGAAAAGGCTAATTCAGAAATAAACTGTTGATACTACAGTATGAAGACAGAAAGGAGAAAAGTCTTAAAGCAAGGCCACTGTATAGAGATTTTGATTAAAACCCAGCCATCTTTACCTACCCATGAATTCATTTGCCATGAAGGCTGACAATCTGATTCAAAGGGCTTTCAGGTCAGCTATATGCAAATTTGTTTTGCTTTTTTAAATCTGAAAAAAGCTGAACTTTTACGAATTCACTCAAATTTTAAGCCTCCAGTATATTTAGTAAGAACAATTTCACTAGTATGTCCATGCAAATTGCAAGAAATATTTTAATTTGCTTTTAAAAAAGCAAGGATACTCTTCAGAGAAAAAGGTGAACAGAAAACTTGTATTTGCAGAGTTTAGGGAAGGGGTGGATTAGGCGGCTGGGGAAGAAAAGGACAATAATCTTTTTCTTCCTAGATAAAATAGAAAACTACTAACAATTTCAGCTTCTGTGAGAGTTCTCTGCCCTTGTTTGCATGCACTGAGCTCTACTGCACATCTTTTCTGTGTTAGAGGCTGTACCTCCAAGCATTATGTAATGGACACATCTTTATCTACTTGTCTCCTAACAAGCAAAATATAAAATACAACTCCTTCAGTGTTTTGGAAGGCACAATTGAATCCTGTACTAGCACACCAATGCCACAGCAAAATCCTATACAATCCTTATTTTACCCCTCGTGAATACTTCTGGAACAGTAGTGTTTGAAATGTTCATTATTATCAGGAAACAACCACACTGTAGAAAGGCTCTTACTTATATTATACCAGTTTAAATTTCTATATAATTCAGAAACAGTAACTGCAACATAAATTCTATATTGTTAGCACTGTATTTATACAAGGAATAATGATCAAGCTGAGTATTTAAAAATGGGTTTCCTAAAATGTTGCAAATACCAAAGCAAAACCTTCCTGAGAAATCCTGAATACTGCATCCACTGTGCAGGGAGCCGTAAAAGGTAAACTTGTAACTCTTTTGCCACGTCACTCCTCTGTGCTACACACATGCTGTGAACATACTCCAAGAAAAATAGTTCTTCACACTGTAGAGGTTGTATAGAGAGAGATCTTACATGAAATGCCTAAGTTGTATGAAGTTATACCTTCCCCAAAAAGCAGTGGAAAAGGCAGCTCTCTTCCCTTGCTCCCGTAAGGCTTTTGTTTCAGAAATGTTTTAAGAAATTTTACCTACTCACCTGGTAATGTAGTTGCTGGGTTAACTGGTGGCACAGAGGTAAGGGACTGACTGACTTGTGGTGGTAATAATGGAACTGTTGGAACACCTGGTGGGGTACACAGGGAAACAACATTGATTTTAAGCATACAACACTTCATCTTCTTTCCCTAAGGAGTATAAATAAATAATTGCTTACAGGAGAATTACTATTTACTTAACATTAAAATGCTGATAAGCCAAATAGTGTTCTAAGTAATACACATGGTATTTTTAATAGAAGTTGTCTGCAACTATTTTGTGAGCAAGTAAGGCACAAATCCAGTACATTAATCTTTTTTGTTGAGAAAAATTTAGGAGAAAGTTTTATTCTCTCTTCTGCCTTCTATTCAATTAATTAGAAACATCTGTGAGAACAAAAAAGTCAGAAAAGCCATACACTTCAGGTCAGCTCCTTACAATACCAACCTGTGCTGAGAACATTACTGACAGTAGTTGAAGGTGAGCTAATAGAAAGTCCTGAAAGACTCTGCTCAAGGCCTGCTGACCCAGGAGGGAGGGTGGTTGAGGGATTAACTGATGATAGCTGAACCTTATTGAAAGAGAAAAGAAAGTTGCATCATTAGGGTTTGTTTCTACATGAACCAAGAGAGGCAGAAAAGCAATAAACATCATCATCCATTTTTACCAAGCCGAAGGAGAGGGACCACAACTTACCTCTGTGAAACCATCTTTGAGGGGACTGAGTGATGCACTAGGCAACTGCCCTGGGAGAGAAATTTTCTTTCCCTCTTCAAATGGGCGAGTAGGTATCCTATGCAAATATCCATAACCAATGCCACATCCTAGGCTTTTAAAATATGAAGATTTTTAAGTCAGGTAAGTGACTTTACAACTACAGACAATAGCAAGCAACACATGAAGAACTCAAGACACCAACAGGTAGCAAGGCAAATACTGTACAACCTTCCCCTCCTGCCCCCCATTGCCTCACTTTCTATGGAGAAATAATCAATACGAAATAATTGAAAGGAAATTCTGTAGCTTTAGCAATAAATCCTCAGCACAAAATAAAATTCATTATTATTTAAACCAAGCAGCTATACCAGGCATACAGCTTGGAATTCAACTCACAGTTGTTACTTGCAGTGCTGTGTTCTGGCTACTCACAATACTTCAAGGATATACCACAAGCTAATGACTATTTGGAATTTCATGCAGAAAGAACCATTGCACTTTATGCACTTCTGCACTAGCTAATTTACTGATTTACACCCCTCTCGTTTTAAGTGTGTCTGAATTTCAAGTAAATACATAATTTATTAGAGCAGAAACACTTTTGATATAATAACACTCTTTCTCTGTCTTTGTAGAAAACTTAAACCCAGCAGTTTTTAGGCTGGTGCTATAAGAAAGTTGCCCCATCCCCCTTTAACACATTGTCTCCTTACCTGCCTTCTCCACCCCAGGCAGAATTTGGAGTAATCACCACTTCCCGACAATTATCTGTGTCTGTGTTGTACACATAAAGTTTTAATGGCTTTGCTTCATGCGTTTCAATAAGGGAAAAGAGATCTTCAGACTGCAAAAAGATAAAAATGAGTAAGGGCTTTCTTGTCTTTATTTTATCATTTGCCATTAGATTCATCCTAGTCCTGACCTCCTGTAATGGACTCTGGTAACAGCCACATGCTGCAGTTTTTTGCAGTGCTGCTGTTTTATCAAAAAGCCAACTTTAAAATGTGTTTTGCTAGCACAACTCAGAAGACATGGCACAACCCAGATTTCAAATCTGCTATCCAAATTATTAATTTTAGAGTACAAAAGCTTGTATCGGACTTCATAAAGACACTTAAGAGCAGTTCTTATTTCCAGGATTGCTTTAAGAAGAGGCACCATGCCAGAGCTCCTTCCTCTTTGCATCTGATTTCCATTCACACTGAACAGAGCCAGAGCCAGGGGTGTTTCAAACTGCCCTGGTACAATTGGGTTTTTAGTTTTTAAAAAATAAAGACCTTATTTTTTATACTTACCTCATTCATGACAGTATCTGCTCCAATGATATAGTCACTATGAGGTCTAAGTCCAGCTAATGCAGCAGGAGAATTTGGCTCCACTTCCTAGTTTTAAGATGGAAAGTTACAAAACACTATGTAAGTGTCAGGGTATAGCAGAACAGATAGATATGCACTTCACACAAGCTCTGTGTTAGACAAACTGGTCAAGTTTTCAACACAGTAATGAACTAATGAAACAGCGGCTCAATGGCAATCCCTTTCCATATGGTTCTGATGTTGTACCAAATACAGTATCTCTGAGTATGGTACAAACCCATTCATTTAAATACAAGACTTGACAATATAGTCACAAATATACATTTGTGGGAAATGAATTTGTAGAGAATTCTCAAAGTCTGACAGAAGGTTCAAAAGTCTTCCCAAACCCAAAATCAATCAAAGCCAGTTTGATCAATGACACCAGTTTGATCTCATGACTTGTTAGCTACATCCCGTGCAAGTTACTTCTCAATAGAAAGACAGAAACACCAGTAATGAGAATACTTCCAAGTCCATACGTACCAAGACGTGCCAGACATTTTCATTAGCCCCATCAAAGCTGCAGAAGCGAATGCTCACTCCCAGCAGGCCCTGCCCACCCCACATGTTGCTGGGGGTTACAGATGTTTCTCTCAGTTCCAGTGTTTTGCTACTGTACACAAGCATTTTTACAGGTTTTTCAACATTTGCTTTCAGCAGGTCCTTGAGAGTGTCATTGTCTTTATTCTGCGAATGTTTAAAAGAGAGCTTGGGTCAGTGTTTGACAGAACAAGCATTCAGTTCTACAGCAACACTTGTATTCCAAAGGTGCTACACTGCACATTACCAGAACATATATTAACAGCTGCTTTGTAACAAGTTTCCAGTCCCTTCACAATTCTAGAATACAACTCCGGAAAACCCCTGGGACTTCATAGTAACAGGTGATACTTTCCAAAACTGAAAACACTTCAGTTGGTTCAGAGGCTGTCCTGAATCCAGGCATACTGGCACAGAGCTTCCCACAGCTGGTTTTTTCCACTGCTATGATGGTCTGTTGTTGGACGATAGCTCTGCTTGAAAGCTCCCCCCATGCCTCCTGCCTAGCCAACAGCTCTGACAGCAGCTTTTCACTCAACCTGTTTGGACTATGTGAAGTTTGTGAGTTCTCATGGAAGCAAGCAGAACTAGGAGGGCACTAGCATAAGCCATGAGGGGTGGATCAGCAGGCAATTCTGTCTTGGTGCAGATGTCTGCAGAGAGCATGTCTATCTTATCCTTCAGCTAAACTCGACAAAACTGTTCCTACAGGGTGAAGGAAATAAATTCCTGATGCAGTTTGCCTTCCTCATTTTAAAGTAAGAAGAAATATTTTATATACATTTAAATAAAACAAATTAATTGGTTTACCTATAAATATCAGATTCTCAACACATTGTTTATATTAAAAGTCATAAAATAGCAACACACTTACCAATCTTGAACCATTAATGGACACAATAAAATCAAAGAATGGCTCCAATCCAGCTCTATGCCCCGGTGAGTTTTCTTGTACCTAACAGAGTTAAACAAGAATTTAGTAAAAGTGTTCTAATGCTGATTCATAGATTAGAATTATATTTCTACTTTTGCCAACTGTAGTTCTAGAAGCTAATAATGTTTGTATGTATAATTTTAAAATATTCAAATATAATAATATCATCTATAGAATCAAAAAATCCCTCCCTTAAAAAAATAAAATATATTTCAAAAGAATTAGTAATTTATAAATTGAGGAATGACACAGCAGTAGCCACTCCCTGGGAAAAGCAGTGCTTAACAGTTGTATCAGGTAAGTTGTAAGTATTTGTTTCAAGAAAGGAGATTATACCAAAAGGACAAGGTTAATGAATTCTGAAAGGTTGGTTAAAAAGTACTATCTTTCCACAGTACTACCAACATTGGACCTTGCTTTTTATCTTATGCTTACTAAAGGAACAGGAGAGTCACATCTGTAAGCACAGGTTGTTATCTCATGATTAAACATCACCTGGTGACATTCTTGAGACACAGAGGGCATCTGTACAACCAGTGATTTCATTAACAGACCTTCAGGTTGCAGGAAAAAGAGACATATAATTTTGCAGCCATGGCGGCTCAAATAATTCAACCACTCCACTAAGACAAGGCCTAAGTTTTGGATACACTCAACTGCCAGAAGCTAAAAGTATGCTTTTAATTCCAAGTAGAGTAACTGAGAGACATTTTGCCAATGTTATTTTTTCACTATTGCTTGCATTGCTGACAATGAAAAGTAACTCTAACATGGCTGTCAGATTTTTCCTACAGCTTTTTTGGCAAGGATACTCTTTTTCTGAGTGGAAGCTGATTCATTTTACCCACTGGCTTTTTCTTTTATGTACTACAATCACCTTCCAAAAAGATCTAAAAAACATTACCCTTTACAGTGCCGTTCCTTACATTACATATTATTCTACCTGACAGAAGTGGTAAAAATGTATTTGATTGTTCAATACTGGCCTGATTCTGCAGGAACTGAATTTTCTTAATATGACTTATCTAGAACAAAATATTCTAATATGGAATTTTAAAAGTGCTTGATTACTAACAAAACTTCTTCTAGAATTTTATTTATCTCTGCCCAACACGTTCACAAAATCAGAGCTTGGAAAAAACTCAGATTACTTATGGGTAACAGATTCTCAAAGCTTAGAACATTAGCCACATAACCTAAGTCTGGAATTAGTAATTCCAGAGTCACATCACACACACATTGATTGCTGTCCAAGATTTGTAAAGCAACAAAAAAGTATGAAATCAACAACATCCCAAAGTAATAAGAATCACTGAGACAACAATAACATCCCCGAAGCCCACATTTATAATTTCTAACTAGGACTTGAAGTGTGTCTGTAAAAGTGTCTCTTCGAGATGTCTGTATGCTCCTTGGAAATAATTTCCCACAGCTGGGGTACAGGTATTCTCCCTCTCCAAATATTAAGTATATGGAACCACATCTCCCAGTCACCAAATATCCTGCAGTCCCTCTAACTATATCCAAACTACTGCCTCCATGTTACTTACTCAACCTGTCTGTTCCAGATGCCTCTCACCAAGAACAACAGGAGATCAGACACCAAACTGTGCACCAGGTAATAAGATAAAAGTATAAGCTAAGCTGAATGGCACAGACACCCTGGCTCTAGCTGCACAGAAACTCCCAGCACATTGTGGATGTGGCTTTGGCATTTGTGGACTGTTTCTAGAGCTCATTTAACTGTAGATATTCAAACTTGCAATAATGTATGGTTACCTGAGGACAGCCTCCACAAACAGAAATTTTAGCTTAGGAGAAAAGCCACAGAGAGGCTAAAATTCACTATATGAATTATTCTCCCCAAATGTACATAGCATTTACTTACTACGTTGAATACTTGAGACCTCCCTGCCAAAGAGAGGTTTAACAGTTTTGTGAAAGGAAAATTTTAAAACTCTGCTTTCCTATAGACATGATCCATAATGGTATTCTCAGACTTGCAGTTTCTCTTGTAATCAAGTCATTCAAAACATCCTCTCCTTTCCTGGGTTTGAGTAGTGACTGTAGTAACACCAATACTGTAGGATGAGTTTATGCTGTTTGTTGTTCTTCCCTCAGTTTAGAGAAGTGACATGAAAATACTCTAATAACCTCTCTCTCTCTCTCTCTCTCTCTCTCCCTCTTATTCCACCATCTATTGCATAGGTCATACAGGAACTTACAGTTTGTGTTTTTAATGAACCTGACACGCAGGCTTTATACCAAAATTAAATCAGCAGATAGTTTCAGAACTTTCTGGGAAAACAGTTTTAAAGACATAACATGTTAGTTAAACCTCAGCATTAAAAATCAGTACATCCAGCATAACACATCAGATTTTTGGGACTGGATATATGTCATGGCCTTGAAATTATGAAAGGCCAGACTTCATCTCATTCAGAGATTTTCCTCCATTTCTAAATGAACTTCTTTGAAATAAAAAACCAAACCATACCAAAATCACAACAAACCCCCTGCATCCTGACAGCATCCCTCCCTAATGACCTCCAAGAGATTATATCCTGAACACTGTGAGCCAAGAGCGGCCAGTATCCAATAGAGCAACTTTCTGAAATAAGAGGGAGTACATACAATAAATGAGAACTACATATGTTCAGCATCCATCAATGTCAAGCTCACTGACACCTGGGATGGATAAATAATTTACTTAGAATACCAAATCCGTGTTCTGCCCCAAAATGATGAAGGGACTGAGAGAGTTTCCAAGTTCCAAATGATTAGTTTGCAGAAAGTATCTTCAGATGTTGAACTCCTTGCCCCAAACCCATCACAATCCTGAACACCTCTGCATGGTTTGTTTCTAAGTGGGCATGTAAAAACTACCAGGAAGCTGTAGCTGAAAGAAATCAAACCCTTATAGTTGTGTCAATCACACCTCAGAAGCAGGTATGCGCATCCCTTCTGTCATCCTGCCATGTACAGGTTGTCACAAAGTTTCCTATTTCCCTGGCCTACCTTCATTGACAGAAAAGCATGTTTACACCTGGCAGTCCCAGAAATGTCACCCAGAAATTCTGAGTTCAATCCACATGAAAAGTCTCCTCCTTAAAGAAGCGATATGCTCAGCCCTGCACAACAATCGCACTGACCCCATACAGGTTTTATCACACCATCTTACTTTCAGTCACTACCTGCCCAATTCATCACCACCACACAGTGCCACATGCACGGTACAGCTCTCTGCTCCAAGCTCTGTGGCCAGGATTCTCTTCCAGGAGCTACAGCAACAAAGGATAACCAGGGACCTTAGAAAATACAAGGACACAAATTATTCCACCTCTATTGAGGATGCAGATAATAAAGATTCCATGGATACATACATAAACTCTATGCCTCCTGAGCAATCTGGCTTTCTGCAGCTTTGCTGCGTGCCCCAAGTAGGTATTTAGTAACTTGCCTTTGTAATTGAATAATTGCTGAGAAATAACCAAGTAATATCATTTACAACAGATGCTACTGCAGGCAAGATACCATCCCCAGCAGCTCGGGAAGCCTGAGTCTCTCAAAGCCAGCTGTTATTTCAGAAATACAAGTCACAGACCTGTATGGGTAAATGCCATGATTTTCTAACAATAGAGACAAACAGTGGCACAGAAAATACAAAGAAGCTGTAGCAATGCAATGCCAGAGCTTTTTAAGAGCAAATTAAGAAAACCTCTATCAAATGCTGAATATCAGAGGGCAGAAAAGGGCCTAACACAGTGCTGCAGGGTTTCAGTTTCTCACCAAGATGACAGCAGGGCTGCTGAGTACATAGATCACACACTGATTTCACTTTTAATTCACTGTCAAGAATTAAACAGGAAAAAGGTTTCAAGGTCAATACACCAATTTTAATTTGCAGTACTGAAAAGACTTTCCTGGTAAATACACGAAGTTTTTCTTTGCTGAACACTGTTCCCAACACTATTGTTGTATGTCTACACAGTATACATTGCACATTATATATTTTAAGAAGTCTGCTCAGCAGTACAGTGGTCACAATTCAAAGCCCCAAGAGAGCAGTGAAACTGCAAATGAAATTAGGCACTGAAATGTGCATTTTTCAGAGGCAGATGAAGGTTCTGACCACTTCTGAAAGTCAGCTACTTTATACTAGTTTTTAAACTTCCAGAAACTTAGCTTCAAGCATTAAATACAAACTTCCAAGACTTTCTTTTTTCCCCACATAAGAAACTCTTCCCAGTATTCTACTTTATTAGCAAAGAAATACTGAAAGGCTTTTTTGTAGTTCTTCCACACACTCCATAACTGGCAGTAAAATTTCATTACGTATCATATATAAGCAATTCTTGTTAGATCTGTAGAATCTTTTTGATTTCTGTCAGTTATTTTAATACATTATACTGTATAACTGAATTTAATTTCTTGATGAAACACAGTTTTCAAAAGAAAAAGCTTTGTAAGTTTTTGGTAAGAAAACAGATTCTACCTATGTAGATAACCTTTTATTTTAGCACAGAGAATTTAACTTAAGCTTTTAAAATGTGAACCTCCCTTAAAAGATCACTTCATGCAACATGTTTGTATCACTATTACAACAAACTGAAGCACACAAACAAGAGTGGGAAATCTAAACTTTGGGCACTGCTGCTCAGTATCTTTCAGGGAGAACACCACACAACATAGCAGCATACAAATTTCTCACACATAAGAATTCTTACATAGAATCTTACAACAATTTAGTTTGGAAAAGACCATTATGATCGTTGAGTCCAACCACTAACCCAGCACTGTCAAGTTCACCATTAAATCCAACCCAAAGGCCACATTTACACATGTTCTGAATGTTTTCAGGGATGGTGATTAAACCACTTCCCTGGGCAGCCTATTCCAATACCTCGCCATCCTTTTGATGAAGAAAGTTTTCCTAAAATCCAGTCTCTAAATCTCTCCTGGTGTAACTTGAGGCTCTTTCCTCTTGTTTCATCACTTGTTACCTAAGAGAAGAAGCTGATCCCCACTTCGCTGCACCCTTCCTGCACAGCTCCTGCACTGGATCTGGGCAGAGCCATGAGGTCTCCTCAGAGCTCCTCTTCTCCAGGCCAAACACCCCCAGCTCCCTCAGCTGCTCCTCACAGCTTCTCTGGACCTGTTCCAGAGTCTTCAATGTCTGTCTTGTACTGAGGAGCCCAGAACTGGACACAGCACCTGAGGTGTGACCTCACCAGTGCCCAGTACAAAAGGACAATCACTGTCCTGGCCCTGCTGGCCACATTATTCCTGATACAGGCCAGGATGCCACTGGCCTTGGCCACCTGGGCATACTGGCTCATGTTCAGCTGCTGTCAACCAGCACCCCTGGACCTTTTCCACTGGGCCACTTTCCAGTAGCTTTGCCCCCAGCCATTGGGATGTTGTGACATCATCTACTAGCTGAAGAAACTGTCAGGTCATTACATCAGCCTGGGCAAACTACAGCAGTTTTACACTGCTGAGCAAGAAAATTACTCAAAATTTTCCTTCATTCTGTTTTGAAGAGCAGAAACACATACTGAACAATACACAGAGTCAGCCAGTTGGCCTAATCAGGCACACACCTTATGTTAAAGGAACCTTGAGGAGAATTGCTTCAAACAAATGACTCATTACTGGGTCTACTTATGAAGAGAATTGGGCAACAGAACACTTGGCAACTTTTCTCCCTCTTACAAAAAAAAAAAACCCAAAAAAACCCACAAATACAAAACAAAACAAAAAAACCCACCTACATTTTAATGTCTAGAACACCAACAGTGCAACCCAGAGCAACTTCTGCTGTCAAGTATGCATATGATGAAATTCTTTTCCTTTGACAGCGCCTCAGCCCTGGAGGGTTCCTAATTCCTGTTCCAACTGCACTAGTGATAAAGCTCACAATGAAAGCAATATTGCACTGAATATCAGCAGAAGTAGCCAAAAGAATTAAGTAATCTGCAAATCTTACATTGAAAATTAATGATGGTAGTGTCCACTTGCTGCATATATTTCTGTTCCTGTTTGAAGTGAGCAGAGAGAGACTTTTTACTAGTTTTGTGGGGAGACAGCATGTACAGTCTAAAAGTCTCACTGTAAAAAACCTGTAACTTGCAATAGTCTCAGTCTGCTCATCCCTCTGGCAACTTGTGCTTGACTCCTACAGTCACACTGAACAATGTAAACTCTTTGTTTCACGGCCATTTAACACATATTTTCATTTATCTGCCTTACCCAAACAATTTATTCCAGTAATTGAAAAATTTTTCTGACATTTCTCTAATTTTCCCACAGGTAATGAAATCTTTTAAACAATCACTTTACATTATTTACAGAAGTTTGGTGTTATCAAAGAAATCTGATCTTACTCAAATTAGATCTGTAACACTGGAAGACTACTGCTGTTTTCCTTCTACCATTCTCATTTACTTCATTAAAGTACTGAGCTCAGAAGGAAAGCGTACTTGAGAGTAAATTAGAGCAAAACAGCAGTTTTGCTTGACCCCAAGTTCTACTGAAGGTCAATCCATGCAGACAGAGCACTTGCAGTGCTCCTCTAACAGTGCGAGCCCAAAGCTGTCTGTAACAAATTTACTACAGAATGGCAACTGGAAAATTAAACTTGGAAAAACTACAGAGGGAAATTCTAGTCACATTCACGTATGCCACATGCATTTCAATAAAAACATCCCATATTATAACTGTTAGGCTGGGATCATGATGCAGTTTAAGATGCCTGTCCACAGACAACTAGTAATCACTCATTATTGTGGCATCTCAGGATATCAGTAAGACAAGGCAGTGAAAAATAGAGGTATCAGTCTTTTTAAGACAGCAGGCAGATCCTTTCCTGCACTTAATATAAATAAGGATGTCCTCTTGGAAACCAACTCCTTTAATGTGCACCTCTCGATTACATTTACAAAGACTGACAATCAAATGCTGCAATTTTGGGTCATAGCAAAAATTTACAACAAAAAAGTGCCTAAATGAAAACAAAAGGCACCAGATCCAAGCAAGATTACAAAAAAAAAAAAAAAAAAAAAAAAAAAAAAAATTTCCTTTTAAAAAAAAAAATA
>VXBC01000829.1:37464-52977 GCA_013399945.1 Ploceus nigricollis | reverse complement strand
TTTTAATATGCTTTAATCGAACAGTATGAACTCATAAATCTGGTGTAACTGATACTCTAACTGCAAAGTACATACTGGTTTTACAAGTTTCCAAAGTAAAAAGTTAATGAAATTTACACTGTACTATGCTAAAAAAAAAAAAAAGGTCTGCCAGTTTTACCAACCTGCACGATAGTTTTTGTGGGAGAAAAGGAGAAGACAAAGTGCACTAACATAAATTACACTGGACTTTTATATACCATTAATATTAAACGGGAGGAAAAAACCCACTCTGACTTTAGTCCATACATAAATTTTAACAGAATGTTTGGATTTGATCAGAACATCAGTATGTGCTTCTCAAAAGCAGAGAACTTATCCAAAAGGCTCCAATTCCAACAAACACACCAGCCCAACACGGTGTGCAGAGTCAGCACACTCACACTCCGGCTACAGAGGCAAAGGCACCAAGGTGTGGGCAGGGACTCCAGCAAAGTCCCTGTATCCCAGTGCCTCAGATTCCACAGCACGACCTGGGAACCGTTCTGCTCACTGAAAGCAAAAGGAAGGGCTTTCAAAAGGCTGTTCACAAAACCTCAAGAATGCAGCCTAGTAAGGTATTTTGAATTTCGCATACAGAGTTTTGTGGCCACAATGTGAACAAAACCAGTGTAACTATGAAAAATAGCACTTTCACTGGAGCTGCAGCCCTCAGGTGTGCTGTCATGCGAACACCTTGATCCGACACCCCTGATCTACTGCGGAGTGGCAGCAGCTGCAGTCCACTCCAGTCCAGTCCAGGACGGAGCGACCAGGACAAGCCCGACGCGTTATCCCTGGAGCACCCGCGCGCAGCCCAGACCCGCGGGCTGTGGTGTGAACAGCGTCTGCTGGAGGAGAGGCCGCCTCGCCCTCAAAGGCTCCCAAACCCAGCATCACCTCCCATGCGCCAGCCCGCCGGCCTGGTCAGACGGAGGCACAACCTGGCGGCACGACCCGGCCCGGGGATTTGTTTATTCTGGACCAATTCTTCCTCCAGACTTCCCCAGTCCGGGAGCGGCAGCGCGGGCCCGGCGCACCTCACCGCTCCCACGAGCCGCGGCGGAGTCCCGGTGGCCCCGCTGCCCAAGCGCGTCCCCNCACCCGACGGTGCCAGACCGGAAGAGTGAATTAATTTATTAGTGTTAGCTACATGAATAAGGTATGATAAGTGTGTGCACAGAACATAAAGGTGGCAGGTGATAACCTATGCTGCCCTCTCTACTCCCACAGCTCTCTGGAGCTCCGAGCGCCACTCCCCGTGCGAGGCCGAGCCGGTCGGAGCTGCGGGGCGGCGCCGGGAGCGCAAGAACCCGTCTGGGAGCTAGAGCTGAAGGGAGAGGAGTAGCGCACCGGTACAGAGAAGCGAGAAATGCTGGCTTAACCCTTTTCAGGCATGCACCGCAAACTTCAGCGCTATAACGGGGCCGATCCTCGCTGCGGACGGTGTCGCGACGCGCAGCAGCAGAGCCCTGTTGGAGCGGGGAGAGCCGCGGGCTGCGGGCCGCGCCCCACGCCAGCAATGACATCCTGCCCTGAGCCAGCGGGACGCCTCGGTGCAGCCGGAGAAGGCGGACGGTGGGGTATCAGGGAGCCCTATGAATCTCAGATTCACATCTTCCCTCTCCGAGAGTTCTTTGTTCCTGGAAGGCTTTTTCACAGCTTGCCCATGCGGACCAGTGCGTCCTGGTTCCGATCCCGCAGACCTCCAGAGAGGTGACCTCTTTAAGGAATGCTGCTGTCACCGGTCTTTTAGTGATGCAGAAACACTATTTATTAGTGACGTGCAACACAGTGTTAAAGATTCTTAATGGAGTATGGAAAGGATATTCAGATTAGCATACTTCACTTCTTTTGGACTCATTTCCCTCTGTATTATCATAGTGCTTCACTGCTTAGTATTAAAAGCCTCTGTTCACTGTGCTTGGGATTGACCCCAGTGCTGCCTGCAGAGATGACCAATTCCTTTCCACCCTTAACCACCTCACTGTGCTCAGCTGTTTCCACTGGAGCAGACAGGCAGTGTTTCTCCAGGCACTCTCGTCAGGCATGGCCAGTTCTGGACTCCATCTGCACGCCAGTTCAGGCATGTTTACCTCCCTACATAGTGTCTTTCCTCATCAATACAAGAAGAAATCAACTCTAGGATATCCAGCGGTTGCAAAGTAAGAAGGCAAAATGAATAATACAGAAATAAGCTATACCTTTCAAGAATTTCTGTGCTCTTAATATAGCATGAAAAATTTGTTACTGTGAGCTGATAAAGTCAAAAAACTGTATCAGCTTAGGCAAATCTCATGTTTCTGTGCACATTCCACTTAGATCCAGGAGGGAAATCCCAGGCATGTTCCTTTCTTCCTTGCTATCAGAGGTTCATACAGACAATAGTATAGCACAGTATGATCCAGAGACAGTAGCTGTGATTCACTACCCTTTATCCAAAGCTTCCTAAAAGATCCATAGCTGATGGCAAACTACCAGCCACTGTCATTCTTTTGCTGCTTCTGGCAGAGTGGCTCCTGTATGATACCGCTTTTTATGCTTCCGGGTGTCAATATTGTGGGTTGTTTATAAAGTTTTTGTGTCCACGAGGCAGATGCTAGCTAGATGTTGTCCTCCTGGCTGACTGGCTCTGTGATGCCAGCCCATCCTTTGCTGAAAATTGACCCATGGGTGAAAACCTTCATCTGGTGAAGACTTCTCTAGAGTATGTTCAGTTTCATTGCCTTGCCTTTGGACTGGAAGACTTTGAATTACTGTGTTGAGGAAAAACCCCACAACTCAAGCCGGTCTACAGTGGTTGCTTCCCTCCCTGGCCAAAGTCACATAAATTCCAGAGCACTTTTAGACCACACAGTAAATTTCAGTGACAATTCTGTTTCCCCAGAAATTATGAAGAAGTAAGTGGCTTTAGTGCCAAGAAACATTTCATTAATGGCAGGCATTTTCTACTCAGAGTTTATGTTGGGTCAGATGTAATAACTGTGCTTCACTAATGACACAAAAGCCTCACTTCAGCATGTTGCACACCTCGTCCTTAATCCTCATCCTCTCCTCAGCAGAGACAGCAAAATAGACACTGCAAAATACCTATTAGAAGCCCCTTCCCATGTCATTGAAAACTGTAAAGAAAAGATCTAAAATTTTACTTCTTTGGAAAAACAGAAAAACCTTTATAGTTCTGCCCAGCAACATCAGGACCAAAAAGAGTATCAGTGTTTTGCCATTAAAAAGTTGCCACTTTGATGAATATGCATTTGAAAATCTGTGATGTGAATACTAGCCTTTCACACACTTCCATTTGGCCTCTAAACGTGTAAACAGCCTTAAAACTAGGATTGGCCAAATTACACAGTGCTGATTTTATGAACCTAACTTCTAATTACACAGTTCCCAGTAAGTAGCAAAGCCAAACCCACCATGTACAAACTTAAAGGTGAGAAACACCCCTGTCTGTGGTAGTAACACTTCTGTGGCTGAATTCTGCTCCTGTGACCATTTAGAGGTGTCTGAGGGGCTGAGGAAGAGCACTCTGGCAATTTGCAGCAGCTATTGCATCCAACTGTTTGTGAAAGGAAATACAAATTATATCTACTCTGACTGCAATTGCAAGAGTGAAGTGTTATCAAAGGAGGAATGCCCTTCACATTTCCTAAAGGTGCTAGTGGTGAAACAAGGCAACAGATTTTGCAGCTCCTTGAGTCTGCTCAGACATTACACCCTCTGAGACCCAGTCAGTACCATTGCACCAGCAGTCAGTTTGTCTTATTTTCACAGCAACAAAGAAATTCCATTTTCATCTTCCTCAGGAGGTCTGTAGACATTTCATGCCTGCATGTGATGAACTCAAAAATAGGCAACTATGTTTTGTTCTAACCATCCACTAAGAAAAAAATTAACTCTATCCCAGCCAAACCAGGACAATCCCTCAATCGATCCCTCAGAGAAATCTGAACCTGGCCCCTCACTGGAGACATAAACTACATACATCACTGTAGGACCTGGAATTCTTTTCCTTAAGAACTTTTGCCTTACCACAGCATCTCATCTTTCCATCAAAGTGCTGTCACCCTTTCTGGGATAGTTCCACTTCAGCAAAGAAAGATGCTACCTAGTTGTCTGTCAATTCCCATTAAGGGCTCAACTGAAATACACAGGTTTATTTGAAGAAATATCTTTGAATTTGATCCAATGTTCTATGGCAAAAGACTAGTCTGTAAAAAAACCAAATGAATTTTAGAACCCTCTTAGATAAAAAAGACAAATCTTACCTAAGAAATAGGGAACAAGCTTGCCTGAAAGTATCACTTAAGACCTAATGACAACAAACCCCATTTGCAGAAATTAACTAACAAATATAACCTACCTGTTCTTTTACATTTGTATCTCAGCAGCTGCATTTCAAAAGTAATTAAAGTTAATGAGCTGTGCTTTATGGTAGAATCATGAAAACTTAATTGGAATAATTAGTTGTGAGATAGCAAGTGCATCTTCCTGGCTAACAACATGTCATCATTTGATAAGAATAATAATGAATTTAATAAATAAAGCAGGGCCCTTCTAATATGTTAATAAAATAACAAAGTAGAAGGCACACACATGTGCAAATGATGAATTATTAGTTTGGAGACTGCACACAATTGTCTGAGGAAGATGGATGGGGAAGTGGCCTTCTTGAAACTGTCAGCTACAGCTGCTGGCTAAAATCCAGTTTGCAATAGATGAAGCAGCCACGCTGACCTTTGCAGAGGATGTGCTGCAAATGCTTCCAGCTTCTGCAGAGCAGGATATGCAGTGGATGAAGAAAAGCAACTGCGCTCTCTTTTCTTCTCCTTTAACCCTTCTGTATTATTGGTGCTGGGCAAACAGGAATGAAAATGGATAGAAACCCAGGCATGTGTGGCAGGAAGGGAGCTACAGTGAACAAATCAGTCTATTTGACCCAAATCACTTAGAGGCTAAGACAGGCAGAAAATTATGATTTATTGCAGAAACGGTTTTAAGCTCAAACATAGACATGCACGCTACAACAAAAGCTTCTGAGGCATTATTAAGAATCAGTAAATAGAATAATTTTAATTAATGGGTGCCTTTAAAATTAAATTAAGTGAATACTGCCAGAGTTATGGGAAGGCCTACAGTAATAAAAGGGATTGTCCCAGGAAGCAAACACTAAAGGAAGGCTACAGTTTCAGGTGGAAATAGAGAAGCAGTGTGCAGTGACTAAGAAGCAGATGGGTCATAATATAACTGTTAGTTTTACCCCCTAATCAATATATGACCTCATTCATTTCAGCTCTTAATGTATTGCCTGATATGAAGAATTGCAGTTCAGAATATCTGCTTCTTGACTTCAGTCCCAGCAGAGCAGGACTGGGCTTGGTAGGAGCCATAAAGAGTCTGATGTATGTCTAAGATCAACTCATATGTTAGCAGTGCCCAAGGAGATTTTATCTCCTTTGCAAGCACATAGGGAATAACCAACTGCTACTTGGAAGGCATCCACCTGGCTGTACACCCCCAGTACTTAGACCTTCACAGTAACAGAAGACCTAAAGCACAGACCCTTCAGCTCTACAAAAACAAAAATGTAGCTCTAGATCACACAAATGGCTGGTAAAGGCCTGCTGACACAGAGAAGCCATACACCCATCCACTGGCTGCAGGAGTTCTCACAAACACTCCCCATAGTTTTAGACAGTGGAGACCAGGAGCAGTAGATGCTTTGGAACTGAGGCAATCTGAGAAGAAATAAGATAGCAATGGTCAGCATACATGCAAATGTCAGGGGGTGTGAGACTGAACCTGTTCTTGACATGCTGCTGGGAACAGCTGTGAAAAGATCAGACCATGTGTGAATGTAAAGAGAAATTAACAGTGAAGCACTTTGAATGGAAGCCAAGCATTAGTGAGTCTCTGACCAAACAAGAAACCCTGAAACTCAGCAGGTTATGGTTAAATACTATGGTCTGATGCTCCAAAAGTTAATTAAGTACAGAAGTAATGCGGGGCTTTTGTAAAGCTGGTTTCATGGTCATTAGTTGCTATGCAGCTAAACAGGGAATGAAATGCAAGGGAAGAAGGCACTAGCTGGACAAATTGCTCTTAGGCAGTTTTCCCAGTGAGAATGCAGCAGGGCTGGTTCTCCCCTGGTGTTCCACGAGTCACGAAAGACCATGCCAAACTCAAAGAGCCTAGTCTTGACCACTTGACATTTTTTACCACTTTAAATATCTATCAAATATTTAAATATCAAATATTTAATTATCTATCAATTACAGCTAATTGCATTATTGCATTATGGCTAATTTACAGTAATGCATAAGGGAGGGGAAGCAGTTTCACTGAGACAATTAAGAGTGACTTGTATCCAGCAAGAAAGGAGCTGGAGTTCATAAGCCCTCAGTTGAAAACTCTAAATTGGTGCTATTGCAACACACAGCAATCTTCTTCTGCATTGGGAGGGAAGGGTCTCAGTGTCTCAGGATCAGCTCGAGCACACTGCATCTCTGTGAGGGGAGTGCTCTGTGGCAGATAGCTGCCAGAATTGCTCTCTGCTTTTTCCCCAGGGCTCCCAGCATGGGCACATGTTAGAGCTGTAGTCAGTGTTGTCATGCTCTGGTTATTATCAGGAACAGTTCCTCTGGCTGCTGTAATTTGCACCAAGGACTGCAGATGCCATCAACGGATCAGAGAATTGTAAAGGTAATCTACAGCTCTCTTCTCCAAGTCAGTTGAGACCAGAATCAAGGCTTTTGTTTCAGAAACCAGAAACTCAGCAAAACTAATTTGTGGAGGTCCTATTAATAGGACACAGGAAATTACCTAAAGCCTTCATTACTTTAACTCGTAAAAGCGATTGACTTGGCTGTAATACAGTTAAACTCTGTCTTCCCAAAGCTGCTGAAGACCCAGTAGGTCTGAGTTAGACACTGGTAAGTAGTTTTCACACAGATCTGAGAGGCACAGCTTTGACTATTAAAGATATTGTAGCCATAGGTTTCTAACAGAATGGCTTGTTATACAATTTTTACTTGCTACAGGGGTTTCATCTGAGACTTTAAGACTGATTAAGCTCAAAAATAGACATCTTCTGCTCCTAAAAAGCTTTGAAAATGTGTGCCTGAATATTGGAATGGGCTTAGTAAAATCAATGTCCTCTCTTTGTTGCCTCCATAATTACTTTAAACTTGCAGTCCTTACTCTAGCTTGTTGTCCCATTCCATACAGACATCAGCCCCCAAATTCTGGCCTGAAGCATGGTGTTAAGAATTTTTATGGAGTGTACTATGAAGAGGAGACATAATAGAGGAGAATAACCTTTAAATAGATGTATTCACGATAAAAGATGCACTGGTGAATGGTTAAGAGAGGGCACAGAGTTTATGACAAATGTCAGAATGTTTCAAAGATTCACTTCATTATTAAGCAGGAAATAGTACAATGTATGTGAAATCACTGCTAAAAAATAAAAGCAGTCTCTTTAAAATGTATTGAGCTGAAAACAGGGCTCATTACAGAGACACAGATAGAATCTTAATTATAGAAGCAATTGCATAGACTAAGGTTCTGGCCACCCAATTTAGGAATCACAATGCAAGTATTTAAGAGGCTTAATGTGCCTGCTACTATTCAGCTGTAGATAGCAGCTGGCTTTGGGAGTACTGCAGCTAGGGATGTTGTGAAGAAGGGTTCGTAATGAAGGATCAATTAAGTAATTTCCAACCAATTCATTACGTGATATTTATATGCGTTGTCAGTCATTTTTGACCCAAGTGGTTAGCCTAAAATCTGGAGGTTTTGGAAACTGCTTATACTAAGAGACTTTGTTGATAGTCAAAGATTTGCTGCTGCACTCCTTTTTATTTACCAAGGATGTTTAAAATCCTGTTTTCTCAAATACAACAAATCAAATGAGAATTTTTTTCGCTCACAGAATCCATTCAGCAGTGTCTTGGGTGCTCAGTACTTTGTATAGTGATATGTAGTATTTCAGCTTTAGTTCTATAAAGCATTTTAAATTCTTTTATCATGAATTAAGAAGTCAGCTCTACATTTTGCTTTATCTACAGTTTCTCTAGAGCCCTTTATCTAAAGTACAGACTGAAACATTAATGACAGACATTGGTCCACATAAAAAACCCCAAAATAAAAAATTTAATTTGGAGTTTCCCAACTCACATTTTACAGTTTAAGATAAAAGAGCAGTAAGACAGGAAAGCAATTTTACCCTTTGACAGTATTACCAAACTGCCAGAGTCTGCTGAGGGTTGTTTAGAATAGCTGTTGATGAAGACTCTTCTAGAAGAAATCAGTACTGAAGAAAGTCTTACACTAAAATCCCTCTGTATTTAAAAATATGTCATATATTAAATCCTTTAGTGTCCTGTCCTGAACAGGGTCCCATTTATTGAACTTGACACAAAGGTCCTTCTTGGAAAAAAGTCCAGAGCTTTTCTGTAGGCTTTACAGAATTATTGCAAACATGTTGAACATTAAAAAGAGAAATTACACCTGGCCTGACAGATTTGACCAAGCAGAAATGCCAAATCTAGTTCTTTAGTATCAGGGATAAAAGAAATCCCTGGGATGGTTTCATCCACAGTATTTGATTTTATAGCTTTGGCCTTCATAGGTTTGGTTGTCAGAGTAGAGGAGCAGTTCTAAAGCTGTGAGAAACAGAAACTGCCTTTGTACCGAGGCAGAGTTGACTCTCCCAGAAGCCCTGTCATTTTCTTCTGCAGCCCTAAGTCCAGAGCAGGGGCCTTCTGAAACCAGGCAGTCTATAAACACTGTCTTGTGCTGCACATGTGCTCTTACTGGGCTACTACTCTTTTGGCTAACCTGTGACATGTGAATAGAGTGAAAGAGGAAGAAATACAAAGGTCCTAGAAGGTCCTTCTTCACAGAAAGAAGGAATAAAACAAATATTATCACAGGGAATTTGAGATAAACAGGACAAATACTGCACTCAGACTCTGACACAAGGATGATCTGGCCCCATGGCTATACACGTTCACAGTACTCCTCTTTCCTGCCCACAGGGCTCAAGCTCTCTGACAGCCCTCCTAAGTGCATTCATCAGTCACAGAAGGGCACATTCCTCCATCTTTTGGACAGCTACAAACTAAGCACCATTAGCCTCTTTCCAGCCATACTCGAAACAATATATTGCTTGCTCAGAGCAAGCTCAATCTGCTTTAGCCTCGGGAAAAGACCCTTTTAGTCTTTGTTATATTTTTGAATTGTTTTCATCCTGAATACGAAAGGTTCCACAATTATGCTTTCTTAGGTTTTTTTTAATCCCCCCTTCAGTAAAAAAACCAACAAAACCAACATTCAACTCCCTGTCCTTTATCTTTTCTTGCCCTGAGAAATCTTTTGTGATTAATTTTCTTCTGCCTCAAGAGCTGATAACTTCTTTTCCTGCAAGTCTTAAGGAGAAGGATTCTATCTTCCACAACAAGGAAATGTATTTTTTGAGCTTCTGCTGGTATTTATCACATCCCTGAGAAAGCAGGAGGCCTCTCCTTGTGAACATTATTTATTTTTAGATTAGGTTTGGGAGCTTGAATACAATAAAACAATCTGGTAATGTAATATATGCCATGGGAGTGGCAATCCTCAAATAATGGCCTTAAAATCCTAGGAAGAATGCTACTGGGTAGAATTATTCTGTAGGTGGAGTTTGTTAAAGCCAGATGACCATTCTCTCAATGAGCTCTTGCTGGAGGGAGCAAATAAAATTGATTAAGATGAGAGCAAAATCCTAGGATATAATCAGATCCTGTAAGCCTAGCCAGAAAGCAGTGTCAACCCAATGACCCAATGCAGTGCCCAACCTTTCTCCAAAAACTATTGGAATTTCTGTTCTCTCACATGTACTAATGAGAGCAGCTAGAAGCTGGAGCTTAGGTTAGTCCTTCCTGTGCCGGCTATATGAGTGCTCTTGGCACTACTTCCAAAGAGGAAAAGCTAAAGAACTTCCTGGGTGAATTAGCAAAACCAATGAGTTATAGCACGAGAAAAGGTGCCAGAAGTAGTTTTCACAGCTACCTAGATACATTAAACTAAGTTAAAGACCAGTTTATGACAAAAACTGGTGACAGTGACAAGAATCACTGTCCCTGGACAAGCATCTGTTTGAGGTGGTTTCCATTTCACTGCAGGCAGATGGAGCTCTCCCTGCTTTCTGCAGTGTCCCAAAGGCAGCAGCTGAGGATGTCACCCATGTGTTGAGCTTAAAAATGAAATTAGCAGTTTGTCATCTGAAATCACTGCACTGAAAGCCAAATGACACAGAACAACAATGCTTTCCCATACTGCTGACAAGAATGATTCAATGGCCCTTGCTAATGCCACTTGATCAGATTCATTTCTCAGCAAGCACAAAGTTTGGGAACCAAGAGCTCGTGGGCCCAGCTGGATGTGCTGGAATAGCTTTTATTTATTTTGAGATGGGATTTGCAGGTGTCAGTGCAATTGACATGACTGGTGATATAGCACCACTTGGAAAGTCCCAGCCAGTTTCTGGAGCTGCCCCTTTATTCCTGCTGGCACTGACTCCTCCTCTAGCTGTTCTGGGTAGATCACTACTAGAGCCAAGGGGTTTGAGTCCTGCAATACCTCCTTGAATGTATGGACCAGCTTTTATTCTATAACACACTGTGAAGAGCGTGGTGTTATTCACAAAAATGACTGAACCTTAACCATGAGGGCTTCCTTCCTTCTGACTTATGGGATAGTGTTAGAGTGTGACTTCAGAGAGAAGTGATGTGCCAGGCATTAGCTAGGACTTTCAGAGATGTTTCTGGAAGATATTTCATTTGTTTTCAGGGACAGACATCACCTACCAACTGTATTTCTTTGAGCATCTTTTCTTGATATGGTGTCAGATTCAGTGAACTGTGTGATGTTACATAGGGCTTTTAACTTCCACCACAAACTGGGATGTTGTCCTAGGCACAGACACTCCTGGAACAGGGATTTGGGCCAATAATCTGCTAAGCAAAACAACATCAAGGACAGAAAGAGTTAAACAGCTGAAGAAAATTGAGAACAGATGATCATTTGAATTTTTTTCCTACTTAAGTCAGCATGAAGGGGAAAAATTGCAGTCACCATAAAGAGACTAACAAACAGAAGCACAGAGGAAATTGCTGCAGCAAAAAACGAGCAGAGGAAAGGCAGTTTACCCACTGGTTTTGGTGGAAGCCACAGAACTGCTTAGAAAAAGAACATAAGAGTGCTGCAAGAACCAGAAATTGCAGGCTAAGGCCCAGATCCAGCAGGAGCTGGAGGAAGCACAGGCTTACAGCCACAGGCCTACCTACAGGCAATTCTCAGATCCAGGTCTTGAGGTGAGACCTGTCCTCACCTATACATCTGTGTGCTCAGTTTTGCTCCCCTGGCCTTCTCTCCAACTGCTTCTCTTCAATGACTACTGAAAGCCCAGTGGGAAACAGAAACAGAAAATCTACTGGCTGGAGGCTACTGACACAAGCTTTAGAGTTGTACTTTTTCATATTAGAATATCAAAGGCAGTGGGTCTATTTCCAACATGTCTCCATTTTGTACAAGCCCAATTTGTCTTTTAAAATATACAATGTAAGATTTGTAGGGGGTTTCTAGCTCATCTCAGTTAACCTTGTTTTATCTCCTTGTACCCTCCCTGGTAAAACTGGCTACTCCCTTTTGCTCAATCTTTAAAATGGCCCTTTTACAGGGATTAAGCTGGGAAAATGTGAACTGGAAAGTACAATTTTAAAGTCTGATCATTGCAAAATGCAGTCAAAATACAAAATTGCACAGACATCTTGGAACAGTGACTCTTATTTGTTACAGTTGTTTCTTTTTTTTTTTTTAAATACACAATTCATGACCTAACTCTGTCATAATGAGAAACAGATATTAGATAGCTTTTGAATTAATTGGTGTAATATGGGTAACAGATTAGATAATCCCACTCAGTTAAAAAGCAAACAAAAGAAAAACACAGGTTAGTTTCTAGATGCCTTACAAAGCTATGATTGCAAATGTTTCGTGCAAAGTGTTAACAAAGCTGTTGAAACAGATCAAAATACAACTACTTTAAGAACACCAATGCCATTTTGGAAGACTGTCTCAGTCAATACCAGTCACTCATGAAGAAGTCCAAGCACATCAGGCACAGAGGACCCCATCTCCTTCCTCTTCAATATTTTCTCTGTTCTTAGTGAAACCCCTGACTCTGTATAAGAGGGTTCCAATGGTTAACCCTTATCAAAAATATTAAGATGATCAAGGGGAATGATTTTATTTCTCCATTGTAAATATACAACACAATTCTTTATCACCTGTGAGATATTTCCAGCTTGTTTAGTATTATATTTGTTCAGGCCAAATAAATATAAAAGATTAATATATCTAAACCTTGAAATTTGATTCTTCTGATATCTGGAAAGGAGATGAAAATATTTAGTCTCCTTTTACACTGGATCTCTTCTTGTTGGTTAGGTTTGGGGGATGTTTGTTTGTTTGGAGGGAGGGAGGGAGGGTTGTTTTGTTTTATTTTTTGTAAGTCTCTAGATTTTAAGTTAGTTTAGATTTTATTAATTTACTAGTCAGGTCTTCCTCCTAACTGCAAGTGGAATAATCTACTCTCACTTCCAGGTATGTGCTTAGGCTTCACCATCACATACAGAAGGAAAAGAGGAGACACCAGATATCAGATTCATCCTCATTCTTCATCCTTAGAGATACTCAAAAGAAATCTGGACGTGATCCTGAATAGGGGTCTTGGACAATATAACCTGAGTAGTCACAGAGGAATTACAGTGCTCACCGTTCTTATACCGTTACGTGCAGCTGTGCAGCTGTACCACAGCAGCAAAGCTTGGCAGGTTAAAGTTGTTTGATGTTCAGCCATGAAATATGACCCTGAAATTGTAGCTGGAAACCAAGGTGCAGGCTGACAAAAGGGGTGCAGAGCATGTCTTGTGATCACCCTGACCTTATTTTTCCCTAAACTACTTTTTTGTTCTACTATAGTCACATCCCTTTTAGAACCAGGGCAATATACCTGGTTCTAGTTCATTCAGTTTCACCTTAATTTTCCTTTGTGCAACTGCACTAAAATTCAATAGCATTACACCAGGGTGAAGTCCCTTTTTTTTTTTTTAATGTTAGGTTCTAAACTACCTCTTTATTTATGCTGTTAAGTCCTGGTCTGTGAGAGAGCCATCAATAGATTACAACATAACTGCATAAATTAGGAATGTAATTTATCAACGGTTTCCTGTTTTGTTGTTGTTGTTTTTAAATAACAAACCAACTAAATCCCAGGAATTACAGTCAACTGCAAAACAATTGCAACCATTACTGAACCAGCTAAAAGCAGTTCAACAGCTGCATCTTATAAAATGTTACCAAGTCCAGAGACCTACAAATAATACAGGCTCATAAAACTAGCTACAATTACAATGTGGCTTATAGAGCATGGATGAATATAAAAGAAACTATAAAGATGCTCAATTTATAAGGTAGTTTAAAAGCTATTTGTAGGATGTAGTGTATAACAAAAGAATGTAAAATCAAAATACTCTGGGTAAAATATTTCTAACATTTTATATATTTTTATATGCATGCTTTAAATATATTATTTTATATTGTTTTCTTAATTTCTTAAATAATAACTGCTTAAGATATTTTTCTGATTTAGAGTTACACATCCAGTTCTCCATGAGAAGATTCTTCATAACTTACTATGTAAAAGATTTTCAAACGTAAGTGATTTATTTTTAAAAATTGTTGAAGTCTGAATGTGACTTGGTTTTAGTGGAGAAGAACCTACCAAATCACATCTCTCATTCACAACTAGAGATAAAAGCCTGATTTTACAGTGTAATAGGGAAATGGGCCTCGATTTTTCTAAATCCTTGGTATTCTTTGTTGTAACTGCTGAACAGCTGCTCAGATTGCTGAATCTGCATTTCAGAGAGCACATCAGACTCAGATCACACAGAGACAGAATAATCTGTTAGCTCAAATTACTTGCTTCTACACGTCTGTTTCTATGCAGTTTATTTTTCACTGTTTAACTTTGCCCTTTGCCATTTCAAATTATTTTAGTAATGGAACTTGTATTATTTAGCCTAGGAAGCCAACATGCAGTTTGACAGACATCAGCACTATTAGAAATTAACCTGACTTAACATAGATAAACATAAGTTAAAAAAGTGGGTAGAAGAAAGCTTTATCTCTACACAATTCCTCTTAGTACGCTTTGCTGAGTGATGTAGATGGTAAAAAAGGTTCCTAGTGCCTGTGGATGTAATGAAAAAATATTACTGCTAGAAAAACCTTATGCATCTAAAATTATATAAGTAAGCAGTTAGGACTGGTAGATATTCATTTACATGTCTATTTATTCCTACAAAATAACATATTCTATGCTGGTGTCTGTTGCCTCATTTCTCTTCATAGAGAAAAGCAAGGCACAAACTTTTCCTAAGGATTTGCTGGGAAAGGCATGTAGAGCTGCAGACAAAGGAAAATAATTCTTATCTCTGCTCTCTCTTCTCCCCTGTGAAATGTGAAATGGAGATTGTTTATCTTCAGTGACCAATCCAGGTCCAGCTGTGTCTGGACTCTGGAGAAGGTCACGAGTTTGAGTTAGACTAAGACTAAGACTAAGATAGGTAAGTTAAACGTAGGTATGTAGCGTAGCCTCTCTTCAAATATTATTAATGTATTTTAGTATAGATTTACTAAAGAGTATGTTCAGCATCTCAAAGCCTTCTTTTTCCTCTTTTACTTTTTGTCACTCATCTGTTCTTACATCACCGGGGCACAAGGGTGACAGGTGTCTATTTCAAACTATATGCAATGAGCATCACTTAAGTGGTATCAAATTATTTCTTGGCTACTTCTGATGTTTTACCACTTTGTAAATTATTCAGCCAGAAATGTACATTTCCTTTCTGCCTGCTGGACAACTTTACTATTTTGAAATTAGCCCTGTGTGACTGTTCTTTGGTGTACCAATTTCTCTTTCCCTTTTAATTTGTACCCAAGAAACACTGGTGGTTTTTTTTCTCACAATCTGGTCTTCCATTCAGAGATGGACATAAGATGGTCATAAGAGACTGGTTTGGCAGCCTGACACAGAAGCTTTCCTTGTACACTCTCTCTCCCCTATCCACACATTTGAAAGGATATATTGATCCATTCACTGGAAGGGTGAGAAATATAGAATGCTGGGATGACAGATAATATATAAAACATTATTTACTTCTAAAATTTTACAGATGTCCTGTATTTGCAGAATAATTTGTTGTTACAGGCCTAGAGACTGCCCTGGTTTAAGGCAAATTTGGGAGAAAACCTCCAAAGGGTTTCCTCTAGAAAGCAGATTCAAGTGGCCCCTCCCACAGCTGGTTCAGGAAAATATTTCCTTGGAGAAAAGTGGAAAAAAACTGTTTCTTTAACAGGCAAAGCATTCACCAACGCAAAAAA
>VXBC01000829.1:3322-37402 GCA_013399945.1 Ploceus nigricollis | reverse complement strand
CAATATTAAACAACAAAACCTCTCGCTGCTCCGAAGAGAAGACAAACTCAGCAGGTCCCCTTTGTGGGCTGTAACTGGGCTCACTCAGTCTGTTATCAGTCCCTCCGGTGCTGGAGGGCAGCGCCACAGGTGCGAGCTCCTGGTGGGTTTCTGAGTTTTCAGTCCAGAGCAGGTTTGAACAGTTCCAAGAAAAAGAAAAACCACAGTCCAGGGAAGTTCACTGCCTCAGCTAGCTAAAACTAACTAAAAGCAAAGGAGAGCTCTCTGTCACTGTCTGTGCTGCAGACAGCACAGTCCAGGAGAAGGATGCAGGGGAGCAAGTGCAGCTTCTGATAACAGATTCTGGGCTTCTTCTCACCCCCTTTGCTCTCAGAACCAGTCTTAAGGGTAGAAAACTTATTTCTGGGCTAAACAAATAGATGGGGATACAAGCATCATAAAAGTCACCTCGAGACAAGATGTACACTTGTATTGTGCCTTTTTAGAAATTGCCTAGGTAGATAGATGAATTAGTAGCTCACTACATAAACTATAAACTGAGGGCGTGCTCCCAAGTAAGGTCTTATGTTTGTTGAAGCTCTTTTAAGTAAATGTATTTGCTAAAAGATTAGAGCAGAACAGGCATTCCTGTTGGAAATTCAAGCCATGTACATTTTTCTGAGAATCCAACCAATTCTCTATAGTATAATTCAGTGATTTCAGCTCCTTTTTTTGACCAGTTTGCCAGCTTAATGGAGACAGCTCTGGTCTGAGCTACGGAATAACTGAGAGAGCCTTCAAACTCCCCTGAGAACCTCTATTCCACCTCTGGCCTGCTTCCAGTACAGCAGTAATTGTACAATTATAGCAGCATTATCTATAGAAAATTAACATGAGTTCTTAAGTCATTCAACAATAGCTACGCATAATTATTTACACTGTAGTCACAGAATTTCTGAGAGGAAAAAAATGCTCGGCTTTTAGGGAGGGAAAATTGTAGCAATTACTGGCCTAGTAGTTCTTTTTAAAGTAATGTTGATGTATTAGAAAGGAAGACATTTTTTTCAACTTCTTTAACCTACAACACAAGCTCTAATGCTGGAATCAGTCTGCACACACTCACTTCAGGAAGCAGAGGGAGCTGTCTGATGGCAATTACAGTTCTTACTGCCAGGGAGCCAGGTCACAATTAGCAATCTGGGACTTCACATCATAGCTTGCAAAAAGACAGGCTTCATATGCTTGGGAAGACAAAAGAAGACACATCACATGATACTGTAAGATAAAGCTGGTATTTAATTTATACCTACAGAATAATTACATTTGCTACGACTGAGTAAGAACTAACAACTACTCACTGATATGGGATATTTACAGTACAGAAACTAAACTTGATTCTTTTGTAGTGGGAAAATCCCCCACACCCCTTCTTGAAAAATTGTGGATTAATGGAAGAGCCATGATGTTCAAAACAGTATGAAGAAATATAGCACCCCTGAAACATAACTGAGTCAGGTACAAGTAACAGACTTTTAAAGTGCAACCAAGATAAGTGAGCACAGTGAATTATTGTAACAGCACACCTACTGGCAAATTAAAACAATGAGTTATTAAGAGTTGTGGTTATAACAAATTAGTAAAAGTTGTTTTTTTTTTTTTCCACAAATAGGAAGTCTTGCTGTAATCAAAACAACTGTGGTTCTTTAGTTCAGCACTGTTAAACCCAGCATATGGAGATCTCATCCCGCTGCCCAGTGAAGCTGTACTCCTTGAGATAATCAAGAGCTGTGCTGGTGTGTTTAGTGATGGCCAGTGCTGTGAGTGTGGCAGGAGGGTGAATCACCTGAGAGGGTCAATAAGGGCCTTGTCTTCAGAGGGTGCTCACAGCCAGAAAATGCAACAAGCAACCACAAAAAGCCTCAAACTAATGGAAATGAAGAATTTATTTTCTGGTAAGACTGGATGTATACCCACATGAACGAATTCAGTCTTACCCTGCGGCAACCTTCCCAAAAGTAAAGGAAGAAGCTTAATTGAGATTAATGGCCTTTTTTGCTGAGGCCCATGGGAAGTCCTAATAAGGCAATTTCTTAAACAGTGAATGTAATTTATAATACATGCAAACTTTAGAAGATATAAATAGCATATGGCACTGAATGAGAAATGCCTTACGCCTTCCTCATGTTGCTTTTTAGAGACACTTTCACCTGTTGGATTTAAAGTAGCATTCAAGTTTCTATTTTTTGGAGGGCCAAGATGCCTGCTCTATGCACCAGCATAATTGAAACTCTTAATGATGCCACAGCGAGTAGACACTGCTTCAAACCAGCTTACACTGTGGTCACAGATGATAGACTTCTATAATCTAAGCTAAAATAATTGTACTTACATTTATTGATTTTGCTTGTAGTGACATTTTTTCTAGGTTTTCTTGAATGTTAAACTTAGTTTTTCTCAATTTCCTATCATCTGCACTGATCTTACATATTTGTGCTCACACAGTTGTGACACAACACCTTTCCACAAAAAAGAAGGCCATAAACTTTTATACAGTAATTCCTGCATCAAACCAACCATTCATAGATGAACCAGACTGGTATCGTGTTAAAAGGTATGTAATTTGAGAATTTCATATGATACAGATTTAATAATTTATATAAATATCCAACACACACATAATTTTAAGGGTAGGGGAAAATAATTTACTGTTTCCTTCTCTATGTACTTGTTCAATATTATACTTCAACTGTCCTGAAAAATCCTACACAAAACGGTCATCATCGTGCAAAACTTAATTTTTTCTGATACACACTGAGCATGCAAGGCATGTACATGTTCTTTTCATTTATACCAATAAATACACTCATTTATACCAATAAATACACTCACAAATATACCTCTCGAGTATACTTATCCAATCTGAAATAATTACATTCAGATGCCGAACAGAGTACTTATACATAGCAGAAATAACTCAAAGTCTGTAATATTTTATCTTCAGCTTTTTCTGTTATCATCATTACTAAACAATGTTCCATTTTTTCCTCAGCAGATAGATCTATTAAAGCAGAGAACCAGAACTTTTCTGTCTTTACCAGGTCTACTTAAAATCATCTTCTTACATCTTACCTTTTCTTCTAAGCAAAATTTTAATTTTGCTTTGTCCAAAAGTGTCATTCTTTCAAATGCTCTAATGAAACACAAACCCTTCTGTGTTTTGCAGCCATCCTTCCTTTCATCTTTTGCTTTCAGACAGTGCTTGCATCTTCTCATCTCCCCCTCACTTAGTTGCTGTTCTTGAGTGAACACTACTCCCAATTCATGTATCATCACCCTCACCATAACTGCCATAACTTGCAAATTATAAAACACTACAGAAGAAATCCAGGCAGGTGTAATTTGTTGACCACAGAGAGCTGTGCTAACTACACACAGTCTTGTTGTGGTCCTAACATTTTACTGAACAGTCTGTGCAAAAGCTGAACATTCCTTAATACTCACACCGTACAATCATCTTCCATAATTTTTAGTGCTTTACATGATGGCATTTATATGCTACACTAATTGACTTAATAAGTTTCTTTGCATGTATTTTTCTCATGACTAATTTGCTTCATAAAATATTTAACTTGGAAATAAAACTGTTCTTAAGAAAACTCATCCTACTTGAAGGATGTTCATCCTACCCTAAAGCAATCAAAATAAAATTTCCTATATACTGTTAAAATCAATGACAGTTCTATAGATAATGCATAGAGCAGCAATTAATCAGAATTTATCTACACCATTAAAAAAAGGATTTTATACTTTAATGAATTCAAAATGTACTCTTATTTTTCAATCTATTTGGTGTAAAAAACCTAAAATAATTTTATCTCCTACAAGAGAATAGTGGGTTACCCCACACCATGGTCTAGAATCCAAGATTTTAAAGCACATTTTTCATATTACACACAGGACTAGTGTCTCAAAAATCCTGTCCAAACTGACCAAGGTTCTGTGTTTGTGGTTTTTCCTCAGTCTCTGTTGGTACAAGCTCACATTCAATCCACAATTAAAATTAAACAGCTGCCTTAACGTTTGCCTTACTATTTTTAAGGTGAGGGATAATGTTGCATGGCTTTTGTCTCATATTCTTAAGGAAACAAAAGATCTCACAAAAATTATATGAGACAAACTAGTAATTTTTAAGATAAACTTTTATTGAAAAATTAAAACTGCATTGCATAACTTCTTTATAACTTCAACATTTCTTAAACCACAAAACAGAGATTCTGTTTAAAAAATCTCTTCATATTTGTCACCATTCAAAAAACAGATTATGAGCTCACTCCATGATGATTTTAAAATTCTGGATTATTCCCAAGGCCCCTGCTTCTGGCTGTCTGCCATGAATGGTATAATCTATCTTCTCTAAAAATTTCCTTTAATAACACAATCAGAATTTTTCTCATTCAAAATCACCAGCTGCTCTTGATTTTTATCCAGTGGTCAGTCTTTTCCAAATAAATTATATCAGTTCATATGCACTGCAGCTACCTGTTCAGCTAAGATCTTGCTTATTGTTTAATTGATCTGAATTCACTCATGCAGAGTTACAGTGATTGTCCCTGTGATTTTAAAGGCAAAATTGCTACCTCAGAGTGTATTTTAAACCTCAAAAAAACAAAGTTGCTCACCTAGACTTAAAATGCTTTACGTTAGTCAATACTCCTGTATATCCATACATCCTAATCTCTCACAGTCAATAGTATATGGATTTAAAAGAAGGAAAGTTCCAGGTCAGCGTTAGTCTGAGAAGCTGTGGCATATTACTCAGATGGAAATGACCTAATAAGAAAAAAGATGAGTTTTCTCACTAATGACTATAACTGCTCTGTTAAAATCACTTAACCAAGGCAGAAATTAACATGAGCATGATGCCTGTTGAACACAGTATATGTAATAGGAAAACATCCCAGAATCTGATATTAGAATCAAAAGCTTTGCAAAAATCCAGTTGTGGTCATCTGTGTCAAGACACAATACTGCAGAAAAGCAAGATAAATGCAGAGGGTAGGAAGATAAATCTAAGCCCTCTGTCTTTAGAGACAACACCTATGCATTAACTGTCTCACTTCCAAAACAAGCAGGAGGAGCTCCATTATTCCCACTTAGCTGCAAACCATCAATGGCAATAGGAAGAACCTCTGATGCTTTTGACCTTCAAAACATAAGATACTCAATTAAAGGAAGATGCAGAAATTTTAGTGAGCAAAACATTATATATGCACTGAGATCTAAATCTTTTTCTGACTACATCACAGAACAGGGGCTTGCTGTAGAATGTCAGTCAACTGTATTATGGTCCTTACTACAGCTTCATGATCAGGATGAAGATGGTTCTGTTCACCTCATTTATATGCTTCAAGGAGAATTAACATCTTAGATACATTAAACTATTATTAGAATATTGAGATGGTGATCTAGATACAGGGTTCATGATGTTAAAATATTAAGGTTAGAGGATTGAGGGGAAGATAGAGCTTTAGTAATACTGTTATTGACAAGGGAGGTGGAGGAAATCACCTAAGAACTGGTGGAAATCATAAGAACCATGGTGTTTGTGTGGAAGACATAATATCCTCTAGTGAAGCTAAGTCACCAGTTATACATCTTTGGATTAATTATATTAGCTCATATTGTTTCTCATAAACAAGAAGGACTGAAAGAATTTTTTCAACCTTCTGTAGCTGCCCTTTGAATAAAGTAAAACTGAGACCAGATTTCAGACAGAAGCCTGAAATAAAAATGTGCCATATGCTTCTTCAAAACAAACTTCTTTCTGTACTCTAAGAACAGCTCTCAATGAGAGGTCCTCTCGTTTTGATGAATAGCTGGTATCTATAAAGAATGGCATTCAATATTATGGAAATTAGAACTGAAGTCAATGTTTATGCCAACTACATCTGTACTGCAGGCCTCAGGTCATACAGCATGGATGTTTACATCAGGAAATGTCAAGTATTGAATACACAGTAATACAATACAATGCTTATAATTGAGCAAGATGGAGGTTTAAGATCAAGAAGACAAGAAACCAACTACACTGTCTTGAAAAAATCTAATGAAAGAAATACTGTATTGATAAGATTACTAGGGGGTTGTTTAATGATACAAAGTAACAATGCAGATCTAGTTAGAAAGTCATACTTATAAATCTAAAGGTCAGTGACAAATTTACTGTAATTTTTAGATTCAACTCAATTTGAAGAAAAGATTTTACAGAAGGTTATGAAAGAGGAATAAGCAAGAGTCCTATGAAAAGCTGGAAAGGCTGTGCTGTAGGATACAGCATTTACTATAACAGCTTCTTCCTTCTCCCTATGCTAACACAGCCACAAATGTGAGACACCATCCTCAAAAGACAGCCAGTGGGACCTGCAGGATAGAAATCTCTCTTGCCTGTAGGTGTCCTTCCACAGGACTGACAGGGGCCAGAGAGACTGCAAAAACTGCATGGCATGACTGCATTTCACTGAAAGTTTCTAAAATAATTCAATTTTATTACTGAGGTGGAGGGGAGGGAGAGAAAAAGCAATTAATTACTGCTTTGCAAAGAATCACATATGAAAAGACTTGAAATTAGCATATTCCATTTATCACCATGACACTAACTCAGTGAACAGAGGATTATTGAATCTCCATTTTGTTCCACTACTCTGTTTCCAGTATGGACTTTTCCACTCAGTAATATTGATTATCTAATGATTAAAATTGATCAAGCTGCAGATGAATCTGGTGTCTATAGTTTGAAAAGACTAACCAGTTGAAATTATTGGGACAAGCTAGCTGTATTAAAAGATACTGAGATTACTTTTGGTTTTTATTTCTTTTATAAGCTCCGAACAGATAGTGAATTCAATTTCACTAAAAGAATGATGCTGGTTACAACTCCCACAGAATTTAGTTAAAATGGTCACAGAGGTCAGTTCTAAAATAAAACTCAAAAACAGGGGCCTTGGTTAGCAATCAATATTCACTAGAAAAGCATTCAGAACACTGAACAGTTTGACATTACAATAAATAAAACTGAAATTTCTAATAATTCTAATAGACTAAAGGGATCCCATAATTTGATAGTCTATACACAATGTCAGAATTCCTTATCTTCAGTAAAATTATCTGTAAGTTATTACTTTAAGGGCACTAGGAATTAAACGAAAGTGCCAACTAATATTTTTGTATTTTTTCTTTGGCTCACAAAGACACTAAAATACCATAAACATTATTTAGAACTTCAATAATATATAAATAGGTTACATTACAAATGGAAGAAAATACAAGACAACTCTTCAGCATGGTAAATCTCTGCATATAAATAAGCAAATATTTCAGATACCTACAATTAAACAGTTATCTTGCTGTAAAACTATTACATTTAAATCCTTTTACACAAAGTAATTTAACAATAATATACACAATCTACACAAATTAACCTCTAAAAATACAGCAATAATATACCTGTTACAATGACTCTGCTACTGTCATCCCCTGGTTTGACACTAAAGGGCCAGTACAACTATTTTACTCAAAGGTGCTCTTAGAGATTGCTGTTTTGTATGTGAGAAAAGCACCAACAATAAGATCTAATACTGTTATACATTTTCTTTAGCTCCTAAGAATCTACATTTTAGAAATGTTTCTATATGTCTATTTCTGTCTGGCAGAAAAACTTGTAGCACATTATCCACATCAAAGTTGTTGAAGGAAAACTTAATTTTCTTAAAGTGGAAAACATGCTGTGGCTTTGATCTAAGNTATGTATGTATATATATAATTATATATATTTATTTATACTGTACATATATACTGTGCAGAGTTCTTAATTTGCTATTTTAATACCTATTAATTTTTTGCTGTCTACAATAAACAAGACCAATGTAAGAGTCAATAGTACTTCAACTTCAAGATAATACATTTTCCCTCAATAATATGATCTACCAATACATATATATTTCAGTAGCCTATAGTTGTTTTGTTTAAGGATGTCTTAGGAGATTGGAACTTACAGAAAGAGAATTTCCTTTAAACATGTTCTGCAGAACTGGGTTGAAAAAATAGCCAGTGCTGGAAAACAATGAATTCAAGAAATAAATAATTCAACCACTACAGCTCCTGCCCCAGTCTCTCAATTTCCTCAATGAGGAAGTCAATGTCAGACTTAGTTGCTGCTGGGTTTGAGATGACCATTCGGAAGAAGTTGACTTTATCGCCCTGAGGCTGATATCCAACCATGGTGGTACCTGACTCCATCATCAATGCCTTGATTTTCGGTGCCACCTTTATCATAAAAAAAAAGAGAGAGAGACAAAAAGAGAAGAAAAAATTATTCTTTCCTTGTATATCACAGCAGTTCTTAATTCAGAAAAAATAAATTGACAGGAATTTGTTTTAATAAAAAATGTCTGTAACAAGAAGAAGCTTGAAAAACTAAATATGTAAGATTGGCTATTTAAAGGAAAATTGACAACAATAATATCCATCTTTTTGATTTACATATTAATAGTATCCCAGAGTATTCACTATGTAATAATTTTATATATTAATTTTATATCTCATTTCTTTGTGCTGAAGATTTTGTCATGATGAAACATTTTCTGCTTCTGTATGAATGTTCACTCCAGACCTTCTTGAGGGTAGTGGATGTTTTCCATGAGAATATTATGTCTTCTCAAAGCATTTTGTATATGGGGACAACAATGGAAATTTTTCAACAAGATCTATGTCATAAAGAATATTTTTTGTTAACATAAGCCATGGAAACCTTCCAGTAGTTTTGCAGTACTGTGCATTTACCACAATCTCACTTCCTTGGTTTAATTTACAAGGAATAATGTTCTGACAGTCTTAATATTTGGTATTGACTAAGCCCAGTTTTTCCATCCAGACCTTCATTCTCCTGCTCTACTCTGTGCCAGGCAAGGTCAGATGTCTGGCTCTTTTAGTTTTGTAGAATGCTTTATGATGTCCTCTAACATTTAACAGGGTTAAATCAAATATTTCACCCCTCTTGCTGTTTCTTACTTCTTACCTCTATCTTCCCCTATTCTCTCTTTTTTTGGCAATTTCTTTATCTAACACAGGACTGGCTTGACCCAGGAATTTTACCCAGGAATTTCTGTTCTCTTCTATTCTCTTTCCCCATTGTGCTGCAGTCATTAAATCCTCTACAAAATCTCCCAAGTTTGCTCTTCCTTCTCCCTTCCTTAACACGCACTCACACACAGAGACACAAAAGAACAATTATTTTTGATATCGTGATATCATTCTTTTGTCTCCTGAATGTATTTCATTCCAATTCTGTCTAAAACACTACTACAAAATTACTGTATTTTGCTTCCCTCAAGTCCTGAGTAACATGATATCTTTTCTGATGGTGCTTCTATGATGCCTTCACTTTCCTCTACTACTTCAAATAAATGTATCCTAAAGTCCTCCAAAGGGTATTCTTTTTTACTGAAATGCATTAATGCATTGGCATTTAAAATCAAAACCTGAGAAGGAACTTACAGGTTTTCATGTCCTTCACCTCTCCAAGCATTTTCAAACAATTACCCTTCTGTTTCTCTTGTTGATAAGCTGTCCTATTCAAAGAAGACTGTCATATCTGTAGGCCTAGCTACCTTTTGAAGGCTTGTAACACTTGTGAGCACAGGATAGCTGAATATGTTCTGAATCTGGTTCTATAGGGAAAACATGACTTGAGCATCAATATAAATAGGAGACAAAGTGAACAAATATCAAGGTCATAACAAGCAATGGAGAACTGACATCTCAGAATTTGGAATTATCTTTTTACATTTAACCAAAAATACTTACCCTGTGTAACTTTTCTCTTCTCTCATCAGAGTCTGGCATGCCCCTGAGACTTGGAGGAATGTACCAAAAACATACATTTGTATGCTCTGGCTGCAAAAAGAACCAAACATATGCATCAATTTAAAAAATTATACAGATCGGTCCCACACTAAAGGCATATTTTATCACAGACATGAAAGACAAAATATAGTATTAACTTTCCTAGTCCTGCATGTTAAACAGACAGAAATGGATTACAGTAGTGCTGCTTGCCTCCACTGCCTTAGATTCCCTATATTAGATTGTACCATTTGCAATATTTAGGTTGCTAATGAAGTGCAAATGCTGTTCACCCTTGTGCAGTTCTATGAGTAACTGTTTTTCAGGATCACAGCAAGGGCAACCCAATTTTCCTTTCCTTAGCAAAGAGGGAAATGAAGTTTATACTATAATCCAAAGGTTTGTGTACTGGCACTAGCAAAAGAATATACAGTAAAAATAGCAGATTCTCAGTTATGTACGGAATACTCTCAGTATGAGTAGGTTGTTTTAAGGTAATCTTCATGCCCTAAACTGAGAAGGCCTCTGCAGAAGAGGAGGAGATAAACCTGACATTTATGGTACAAAACCACATGTATTTGACAAAAAACCTGCCCAGATGCCAATAGTCATGTAGTTCTTTAGAAAATCAGAACAGTTTTGCATAGCTGTCTGGAAGAACTGTGAGAAGCATGAAGACAGATTTGGCTCATACATATGTGGAAGAAAACTTACCTCCCCTTCAAAAACCATCTCAAATTCTTCTCTGTTTTTAATTTTAGTGTAGAGATATTCTGCCAGCTCCAGGCATTTATTGATCTGATTTTCAAATCCTACTGTACCCTATTTTAATAAGAAAGTAGGTGTTAATTATATGGTTAATTTTTTTTCTGCTCTGATGCAATCACCTTTTCAGATAGGTTTCACTTTTAAATATTTTCAGGCAGAAAACATTTAGCAGCATTATTTCTTGTAACTTAAAAGTAGTATTAATCAACAGTAAAAAAGTGGTGGCCCAATTGTAAGTCATTATTTGGTTTGTCTCATTTTAAGAGAACTTATTATGAAAATAAAAGGACTTTCACGATTTTTAGTAGATTATTTTAGGTCTTTTGTATTTTTTGAGTTTCCAAAAATATTATGGATATTATGTCCTGGCTTCACAACTGATGCTGAAAGACCAGAAACTTGGAATGGGAACTCAGTTGAAAGTGTAAGAATTGGGAAGTAAAATATTTCCTCTGAACAGTTTGCTAGAAATGTGCATTTAATCAGCAAGCAAAAGTCTGCAATATGTCTACTAGAGGTCACTTGCCTATCCACTGATATCTTGTCAAGGTCATAATCCCAGAAAAAGTATATGAATATTGATAATAAATTGTTGGGGGTTTTTTTTAAGTACACTTTGTACATGAATGAAGAAGCAAGCATTTTCTCCCAAACTGAAAAATGATTCATGATTTTAGAGTTTATCATTAGATTTAATATCAATTTTATTTTAAAAATTAGACTCTGGACAGGTTACCCAACTGAATTCCCATTTGCCAGCAGAAGATCAAGAATAACAGTAATGAGATGACTGCAGATAAAGCAATAAAAATAGAATGTGTTTTCTTGACTACATGAACCCTCATCTCGTGAACATGTAAGCCTGGACAAAAGCCCGTGCTTAAATTCAGCCATCCAGGCATACCACAGTAGTACCAGGTAATCAACTGTGGAATCATCACTTGGGCAATGCTTCCTCAGAAAAAGGCCTTGTTTTAAGTTAAAAAGTTGCTTATAAAGTCTATGCATTGAAATGTCATGTTCAAAGGACCCTTGTAAGTTATCAAGGCTGCTCTGCTGTTACAAGTAATCTGCCATAAAATACGTATACAAGTGTAGAGCATCACAACAAGAGATCATTTTGGTGCCCTGCACTCAATGGTTTTTCTGCAGGACTCATCTAGTGACTTAAATCTTTCTTCTAATTGCCATCTGAATTTACTGACAGCTAGCATTGTTCTACAATTCACATAGCTCCTTTCTGAATTAATACTTGGATATTTGTGTGTTTAGAGATTGTAATGAAACAAACATTTATGTTAAAATGCAGTATTCCATTACACGACGCTTAGAAATTAAATAAATACATTTCTGGTTTTTGAGCTAAACTTTTGTTATTTACCTTTGCTTTCCACATCAACCAGAATTTGAAAATGTCAACGTGTCGACCACACTGTATTGCCTTATCTCCAGTGTCATAGGAGACATCATACTGTTTGTCTGGCTGGAAGAGATAGCCTGCACACATTTGATTGCAGCCTTGAAGGATACCCTACAACAAAAAACATGTACACTTATATGACTTACCTGGCATTTGTGCATCAGAGAATGTACACATTAATAATGTATAAAAATGTATTTCAAACATGTACAGGAGAATTGTTCTTTGATGGGACATATTATAACATACTGACCTTGTTTTGTAAACCTGAGCCACAAAATTAATTTCATAACCTAAGGTGGTTCTCTTAGAAGTCTCTGAGTAGCCATATGGTTTTACACACACAAACACCCCTCTGAGAAAACATTCACAGATTAATTTGGATACTTAGTTTGTGATATTAACTTTACCCACTTCAATTTATAAGGCTATGTTCTTTAAACTTACATTTATGATTTGTTAAATTACACACTAGAACAAAGCTGTGGTCTCTCAGTGCAACAGATTGCTACACAAAATAAGTGAAAAAAACTTAATCAAAGGTTTAAACTTTGTATGTTGTTCAGCATTATGACACTTAACATTAGTGATAAGTAAAAGCACAAATGACATAAACCGGACATTTTTTGCATATAACTAAATATGATTCACAGACCAATAGAAATCTAGGGACTACTGGTAAAAATGCCTGGCAGAAACACCGAGCAGCCAGTTCCTGTATGTTACACAGAATTCTTACACTTGACGTTTCTAAAATAGTTTGCTTTTCCTTTAGAGTTTATAAATGTCTTTCAAGAAACTTGAAGACATCAGTGTGTCTCATAAATACAAAAACATCTATCAAAGTTCTCATATAGAGAACAAAAACTCTTGCTAAAATCGTGCAATAGCTGGGACAAAAAGCATGCATGCCACTAAACAAAGGCTCGTGCTTCCCTTCGGTAGATGTGTTCTACAAAGGGAAGGAAATGCTGCAGTTCTCAGTTCAGAGGTGGATTGGTTGGAAGAACAATGGCAGACCTAGGGCTGCAGCTTCCAACTCTTCCATCCGAGTTCTACACACAGGGATTACTTCTTCAACTAAGTGCTTCTAGTAGCAATTGGCATACAAGAGGTTAGTGGACAACATCATTATTCCTATCCACATATGATACCACATATGATATGATTTTCTTTTTTATCATTTAATAAAAATATTTATTGCTTAAAAGAAACAAGACACAAGGTTTTCCTTTCATTGATGACAACTAAGAATCTAGATGCCAGCCCTAAAAGTACAGAGTCATAATAAGATTAGCATGCTTTCTTTTCAACAGAACTGGGAAACTTCTAAACCACTATGTAAGGTAAAAACTTACTTCTTACTTAAGCAGTTTAGACTGTGACCAAGTACTAAAACTGAGGCTCTATGTTCAATATATCATAGAAACAACGGGGCAGGTGCTCAGATGAAGTACATTACCATGACTCTATTGTTGCTATCAGATTATGCAACGATCCAACAGGTGAAGATCTGACCCATGTTGTCTACAACTTTAATTAAAAAAAGCCAAAACCCCCAGGACAGATAAAATAACTTCCAAAACACAATGTAAATACACACAATTATTCCTTCCAAAAGAAGTTTTGAAATTAAACAGCATTAAAAAGCGGGGCTTGATATTTACTTTTTTTTTTTAATGTTTAATTATTAAATATAAGGCAGACCTTCTCCCGGACAAGAATGGCAGAACATTGTAACAACACTCCCATCATCTTGTGTGGATTCCAAGTGACTGAGTTGGCTCTGCAAAAAAATTACACATTCAGATAGGTCTGGAAAACAGAAACTTAATCTGAAGCAGTCACTTTTGTTTTCTGCTTTCAGCTGGAAATATATGGAGTTTTGACCTGATGATATCACTATGGGCATTATTGCTGTCTTAAGGGTCTTCTTTCCCAGCTATGCTGTCCAGGAAAATAATTTTTTTCATGTTAACATTGGAATGTCAGACTTGTGATTATTTTATATTGTTACTAATGCCAGCAAATTAGTATCAGACTGATTAGCTGGTACAGTAACATCATCCCCAGAAGAGTTCTCTTCTAGAAATAGCACTAATAAAAATAACAAAACTGCTTTGATTCGTTCTATCAATTCAAGGTACTGATGGGGAAAGTGGGGGTGTCAGACAAGTAAGGGACTAATATGAATTGTGGGAGAATACAGTTCTTTACTGAACAGCTGCTGGAAAAATAGAAAGGAAATAAAAAGGTATTCTGCATGCTTACCTGCTTTCCCAGTTAGAGCCACAGCCCTTGCTTGTCAAGCCCGTGGACTGTTAAAAGGCTCTAAAACTTTACATCTTATCCTACCATTCTCTATGTAAAGCTTAAAATTTCTTACATGTAAACACAAGTCAATGCACAAGATCACCTAATTTACAAGTCAAACAGATGTTCTGTATTTTAACATACTATCCTAGACAGTTTAATGGTGACACTGAAATAAATGTGCCAATGTTGCACATCCATTGACCTTTTCACCCCAAGTAATTAATTACCAAGCGTCCCTTGATTCACTGCATGTTCCAGAGAAGCAAAGTGCATAATTGTATTTCACAGACTATGCGTGCGTTTTTACAATGTGGTTGAAAGAAAATTAAAAGGTATTTTCTCCTCTTCCACAAACTGCTCTCAGAGGACACAGACACAACCATAGTTTCTCTGTTTTGAGCAGCACAGTGATGTCTTCACCCCAGTCTGAGGACCACTAATTTCTAGATACAATTCCAATCCCTGTATGTGCTAGGTTAGACTGTAGCACCCCTCAGATGAAAGAACAGCGCAGCCTGTGCTGTACCTGGGGAGCTCACCATCCATCTAACATTGGCTGCTTATGCAGTGCAAACCAGCAGACAAATAGCTCAGACTTAGGAGGCAATTATCTTTTGAAAAACTTCACTAATAGCTCAGATGAAGCAGTCAGGAAAAAGGAATTTATATAACAACTTATTTCCTTTTGAAAACACCATGCCTTCAGCTTAGCACATTCATTTAACTTTCAGAGTTTCAAACAAAGACAATTTAAAGTCATTCCTCACAAGAAGCATTAGATTTATTTTCACATGAAGCTGTCACTCTCTCCTCAGTGCAGCCCCCAGCCAGAGGCTGTCCTACCACAGGCAATCCCCACTCTGTGCCATGGCAGCACGCCAGTCCTCCACGCCAATGTGTCCGAGCAGGCCAAGTACAACCTGTGTGAGCAACAGACCCCAGCTGGGGCCCGTGACAGGCAATTACCCCGTACACGTGGGCCCCATCCCATGTTTGAAATCTGTATAGCTGACTGGGAAAGAAATAATTTCATGCTTCAAAGCCTGCTGCTTTCTGTATTTGCTTAAAATTCTGGTCTTAATTAGCACCTCAGGGTTGACCTCAGGTCAAAAGGGGTGTGTCAAACTCCTGTGACCAAGCCTCTGTATCTTAAGACATTTATTTTGCAATGCTGACTTAATATTAGACACGTTGCCATGAGTCACAAGCAAATTGGAGCGGGCAAAGGTTGATAAGATTCTGCTACTTGAGAGTATTCCACACCACATGCTGCTGTCCTTGCGACAGAACAGGCCACACGGTTTTGCTGCCAGTCCTTCCATACACTATCCTTGATGTTGTACTTATTCTGCACTTACTGTATGAAATGCCCAAACCTAGGATAATTTGTTTTCCCTAAGGAAGAGCATTGCTCACTGTACTCATTTTACAATTTTACATGGTGCCCATATTCAGAATGGCCAACTCAAGGAAGCAATTTGGTGCTAATTTAAATGTACATGGATAGAGCTTGCTTCAAATATTTTTTGCTTCCCTGAAGGCTGGTACCTGCAATGATGGAAAAGATCTGAAGTTTCTGATTCTTCATTGCTTTTCTGATTCTTCTCAGATGGGCACCATTTTATGGTAGAGTGCTTTCAGAGGAAATCTAGAGATCAACACACCCATGGGATTATAAATATAGCATCTTCTACAGACTTGTCATCATTGGATATGGGTACAACTGTGCCAAAGACTGCGCCTGGAATGACTCCTGAGTTAAAATTGTAAGAACCAGGGGGAGGGTCACAATCTCACTCTGCTGTCACTACCAACACAAATGCTTTGCCTCTTTAAATTTGATTCAATCAAAGGCTGGCTTCTGGTCTCAGTGGGCATCTTGGCAAGCTGGGTTATGTACCTGGGGGGTACACACATGCTTCTTTTCTGCAGACTTCACTCTGACCTCAACAAGAGCTTCCTGCTTGTTTCATGTAATCCCCACATGGCACCAACACACAGGTCCCTGTGCCCTGAGACAGGTGACATCTGTGACCTTTTCTGGCCTCTCTGTAAATGACCTCAATCTTCTCCCTGGTACAGCAGAAGTGTAGCAGCTCTGTCTATCATAGCCCTACTGAAACTTGCCCCTGAAAATTGATGCTAATTCAGTCTCTAACTCTTCTCATGGTATACTCCTATCTATTTGTGTGCGTATGTATAAATAAAAGTGATATAAGACTGAGCATATGTATGTGTTCCATTTACAGAACACTCATGAACATATACTCTTTTATTTTCCAGAAAACCTGCAAACATCTTTCAGGAGGGAACCTCTACAAATTCCCACTGTGAGTATTCATGCTCAAACACCTTCCCTGGATCCCTCATTTATCACTGGTATCCTCAAAGCCCTACATTTCAGAGATTGTCTAGCTCTCACACTTCATTTCTTCCTTCAAATACTTCTCCATCCATTCCCAGACTTATGATCCCTTCAAAGCTATGCATAGAAAAATCTCCCTTCCTTTTTGCCAAATAATATCCTTGTCTTCCTTCAAATCTGAAAACTTACCTCTCACTCAATGGTACATCACTGATTTCTTCTGTAGTATTGTTTCCGTCTCCCTACTCTGAACCTTTCCCTTTTGTCTTGCTATTGTTTAATTTAGTGTTTAAACTCCTTAATGTAGCAAAGTAATATTTTCATGAGTTGTTAAGTGTCATGTACCTTAAGAAAGTACTTTAAGAACAGTATTACAAAGAAGCACTGTGTAGTACCTTTCTATTCCATTCAATTTATGACGGTGCTTTCGGGACATTAAGAGTCCACCCCCCCAGGCAGCCTGGAAGAGACAGAAAAAAAGAGAAAACTCATTTTTTTAAAAAGATCAACAGATTTTAGTTTACTTAGGGTCTAGTAATAAATATTTTTTCAAGAAAAAAACGTGTAAACTAAGATCCTCTTTTGTCTGACTAGCAGTACTTTTTTGTTACTTACATCTACATGGAGCCAGAGGTTGTATTTTTCACATATATCTGCAATCTCCTGTATTGGATCAAAGGCTCCATATACTGTTGTGCCTGCAGTTGCATTTACAAAAAGAGGAACGTATCCCTACAATTAAAAAAAAAAAAAAAGTCAAATATAAATTGAAAACACATTCAGGAAAAAAAAAGAAAAAAAAAGGAAAATAATTCCAGAAATATTATCTCATTTTGTAACCTAAAAAACATTTTTCTTCCCATGTGGAAGGACAACGTAAGCAACAGCAGAAACTAACTAATCATATACACGGTAAGAACAAACTGGTTTTTTTATTTATTTTCTTGTAACTTCACAAAATTAACTAGTTAGAAGATAAATAATATTATTTTGTCTAATCTATTTAAGTGAGGAGATTCAAACAATGTAGTGGAAGATGAGCAATATTCAAGTAAATTTGGGACTTTTACAGCAGTATAAACAAAAATTAATTAAATATGATTTGTTAAGTCATGATTTGAAGGCTTGAACTTGTTCCTTTAGTCTTTATCTACTAATAAACAGAACAAAGCAGAACAAAGCAATCTAAAACAAAAGCAATAAATGAGAAACTATCAGATCAAAGAGAGACAATTTTGAATCAGATGAAATGAATATGAACTGCTATTTCATAGAGTTCCCAAATGTAAAGAAGAAATAAAAAAAAATCATCTTGATTTCTCTTTGGTTATCTTATTAAAAATTCATGGGTTTTTCCACTGCATTGGTTCAAGAAAAAGCAATTAATGCCTAAAATTTAAGCTTACTGTCTATATTTAACAAATATACATGCTACCTACGTGAAATAGATGGGATTTTTTTAAGGGCTCTATAGAATCATTGATGGGTTTGGCTAAACTTAAAAGTTTAGATAAAAGTAGCTTAGATTTTATGTCTCCATGCTTGTTTCCATATATTTCCAAACAGGAAGTTATTTTTAAAAATCATGAATTGCAGTTGTGGTTCAAGAGTTAAAAGTCTTTTGGTTTTAAACAGAAAATGGAAACATTACCAAGACATACAGATAATTCTGTAAACAATACATGAATGTATAATTAAGCATATAAAAATACTGTTATTATATTTACATCATTATAATGTTCTCTTTAATGTCAACACTCTGGCTTCAAAGGAAGAAGCAATTTTACTAAGCCAAGCATTTAAGCACTAATTTTTAAAAACACAAACCTTTTCTTTTGCTTCCAGAATTTTTGCCTCCAAATCAGCTGGTATTATTTTGCCTCTGTAATTATCACAGAAACAGAAAGACAAAGAAAGTTAGAGTATGTATATGGAAATAATAGCTGCAGTTGAAATCACTTAATAGGATTTTCTCAACAGGCCATTAGCAACTTGACACACTGTACTGAATCAGTCCTTAAACACAATAAAACAAATTTAACAGATGAACACATTTAATCTATCAAAACTTTAGTATTCATCCTACCTTTCATTGCATTTTATCAAAATAACATTGTCTGTTCCAAATCCAAGTGCAGCTCCAGCTTTCTTTATTGAGTAGTGACTCTGCAGCAAAAAAATGGACATGAAATGGAATGGCTGTTTAATGACGAAGCATTTTCACAACACATGTCAGTAAATTAAGAATTAGCAGTGTTTTAAGCTCACATGCTCTGAGGTAAAGAGAACAAGTTTAGGGACTGCAGCCATGCCTTTGGTTTTAACTTCAGGGAAATACTTGTAGCGTGCAGCCATTATGCTGTACATGTTGGAGATCGCTCCTCCTGTGAATGAACAAATAAATGAATAATAAAATAGTGATAATGAAAACAAAAAATATATTATACCACAGACATTTGTGTCTCATTTGCATAATGCAGTGAAAGTGGCAGTGAACTATGAAAAAACATTTCTCTGAAATGCACTGGCATCTGTCTAAATAGCACAGGACAGATTCGAGAAAGCCAGAGTGATAAACAGAATTTTCTAAATGCCATTTCTTTCAATTGCAATCATTCTGTAACACATTCCTAAAAAGTTCAGCTTTCATTGTGCTGCTTTTGCATAAACTTCTTGTTAGCAAGAACAACAGGAACTTATTAACTTGTCGAGATTGAAGAAATGTCACATATTGGATGGATTTATCCCATCTTACTGTAGACATAGAAGTAGATGCTTAAATGTGGATGTCTACAGCTGAGCTACTTCTTCTAAACTCCCTCCCTCACAGTCAGTTGTGGGAAAGAGGCTTCACGTGCTATGATTCAGCTAATCTATTTTCACACTTAATTTTGAAGAATTGGAATACAGGGAAAGCACCTATTTTTCTTGGTTTGCTGCTAAAAAGAGCCCTGAAAATCAGCTCAGTTCTTTGGTGTAGACCTCAAGCTTTAATAAGATCAATCTCACCCCTAAGCGTAGGATGACTTCTTCCTCTGGAATTTTGTCATTGATGAGAACACAGAAAGATCTGTATTTTTCTAGCAGATAGGACTGGAGTGTGCACTTTATGTGGCCTGTTCCAAAAGGAGCTGGTTTTGTCCTTTACGCTCTGTAACAGGATGGTGTTTCCTCATGCCAAACCCAGAAAAGTTTTGCTGGGCACCTCCATTGTCCACGCATTGAGCCAGGATCGTCACGTGTTTCATTGTCAGTCATTTCTGTCACTGCTCACTGCCTTTGTGTTCCTTGCATGGGAAGACACATTGTCTTGGGCTTTATGCTGGAATCATACTTCTGAATCCAATCAGATTATATCCCAGATAATGAGTCCCAGAAAGCAACAGACAATCACAGCCTTTTCCTGACTGTGAGCCCAAATCCTTGCTGACCACCAAAGAAAAGAGTACATGATTTTTGAGAACTTCTAGTCAAAAGGAGCTGTGGTTGCTCAGCGCCTCCAGAAATGAAGTTCATAAAAGAAATGTTTAAATGCTTAACTGTGCATCAGAGCCCATAGTCAAGTTTTAAATGCTGACCAGCCATAGCACATAGCCGTACACAGAGATAATTTTTTGGCCCAACTTTTCTGTGGGATGTTTAAACAAAGCATTTCTACTTCTAAATATCTGACTCATTGCTTTGTGTTGCAGATAGTGTGACTATTCAGACACAGACTATGTTTATTTTAACTTTTGAAGTTTTAGTCAAACCACCAAAACAGAGAAGAAAAACTCACCAGGTGAGAATATTCCATCACCATCTTTGTTTGACCATCCAATAATCTCCCTCATCTTTCGAAGTGTTATTTGTTCCATGAGGACAAAAACAGGAGCAATTTCATAGGTAAACCTGCATGGATAAAGCAAAAAACCCAAACAAGCACAATATAGATACAGATTCTAAAACATATTATAAATTCTCAGTCTGTGATTCTTTGTTAAAATGCTCGAGGTTTCTAAAAGTTTTCCTGTAACTTGAGGTCCTGATCCTGAAACTTTACTCAAGCAAAAATCCTCAGGAAGACAATATTGGAAATACTGATGAATAAAAACTGCAGTATTAGATATTTTGCAGCTTTCTATATAGTGAATGTAAGACCTAGTGTTCAACATCACAGCGCTGCTGACTTCTGTACAAGGTTGTCCTTTAAAACAACTGTTTCCCAAAGTGCCAGTTCCACACTTGTAGAATAACATACTGCTAAATCCTTATGAAAACAGTGAACTTCACTGAGCTAAACAAAACCATAATTAGAAGTATTGAGCCAGGGTTTCAAAGTCTAAATATAATTAATTATGTGGATTTATTCTGTTGATGATCTCCAAGGACAACTTACTTTTACAATACAACATGATCAATAACTGTCAAGAGTAATTACAAATGATGATTTTCTAATTACCAATTACCGAAACCAAGTCAGCAGTCAACTATTGTATCCACTTAATGAGGGCAAAAAACATCACATATCCTGGCATGCTCTGATGTCAGAGTCAGATATGTGGATAGAAATTGACAACCATACAACTATTTTTGGTGATCAAGGTAGATGGACAAACTACTACTGCTGTAAACAAATTCTGATGCTGTGTGGGGGGGGGGGAAATAAGTAAGGGGGAAAAGGAAGCAGAGAGGAATTAAGAAATCAACCTCTGATTTCCAAAGGAATCTATAAGAGTATGACACCCTGACATTTTGGATTTGACTGATATTCTCTGCTTGAATAATTTCATCAAAATGTATGTGTTGTCTCTCTAATACTAAAATGATATTCTGAGAATAGATACAGCAAACTTGAATGAGGCATGATATTAAGAAGGGAAAAAGTGTCTGAAAAACCTTGTCTTTTATTTACAGCCACAGTGGTTGCTTCCACCATTAATATTTTCTTCAATTTTTATGTGCCCTTCCTCCATCAGAGAAACACCACCATTATTTTTTAAATATTCCCGTAACATTAAAGATTTCTAATTTGTTTAATTATTGTGATTGCTATTTTCAGAAGCAAAAATACTACTTATTTTGTTTTTATTATCATTAGAACTGGCAGAGACAGTTCAATGCTGATCTGAAGTTTGGGCGCTGCCACTATTTACAAATGGACAAAATTAATAAACCAGTGCCTGCTAGCAGTGGTTTGGGGTTGTTTTCTTTTTAAACACTGCAAGTCTAGAATATATTCCAATTTTTATTTAGGCAGAATGATCAACTGATGTCCACAGGAACTCAGCAGTCTATAGATCACTGTAGCTCAATACAAGGTACTCTTAAGTCAATGTGATTATTTTTTTCCCCATCAGTTTAAACACATTTTGAGTTTTGTCCTGAGACCTTGCACACTGAATTTTGAATATATTTAAACACAAAGAAAATACTACTTTATTCTATTCTGCAGTTATTTTCTGAGTCTCCAAAAACTCACAAGAAATAAATGACAGTAGATGTTTATAAATTACAAGGCCAGTGAAGGTATATTAGATGATGGCTATGAATTTACAAATCACATCTTGTTAAAGGTCATTCCACATTACTTGTTTTAAATTATTTTGAAAAATTCCATAAAACCCAAAAAAATATGTTAGGCTTAAAAGGAGCCATCTAACTTTAGGATCAATCTATCAGCAAAAATGCTGATTAGATTTTCCTATAGTTGCAACATTTACAGGTATTTCTGTGAATTAACTCTCACAGTCATGAGTATCAGCTCTTTACTAACATAATGTAGTAACAGGTTTTTTGGTAGAAGCCAGTGCTGGCTTAATTCTGCTCTCACATAAAGGACAAAACACTTTATCAGACCAAATCATTCTAGCTACCGTTCTCTTGTTGGCCAGTATGTAAAAAGCAGTCTGAAAATAAACACGGAACATTTTACATCAATTTTCTATTCATAAGCATATCTGCATAATACTGAAAACACCATTATATTCCCCTGTCTCAGCTAACAGCAGGCATAAACAGAACTTGCAGATAATATTTATTTTCAACCTCAATTGGCTGCTGCATGGTGACAGAATGCCTTGTGCTACAGACCTCTAGAACTGGATGAATAATGAAATTCTGAAATTTCCATGCTGAAGGTCTCATGATTAGAGACTGAGCTATGAATAACACATTGATACATTATTTCCAAGTCAATGGGGGAAGCTTATTATGTTTATTTTTATATATTATCTTCACAGTGACATTTAAGTAATATTTCCTAATGATAATTTAAAATTTTAAGGGAGTACAGATGTTTTGATTACTCAAAACTCATCTGTAAAAGAAAACACATACTTTTAATTGTTCATAAATATTTTAAGTATTGTTTATCTGTAGAAAAAAAAATGGCATATGAAAAACATTCCCTACTATAATTCAATGTTACTGTTGCTTGTGTGTTATGTGCTCATGTAGCTGTAATAGGTTGGAACAGTTTGTAGGTAAAGGTCAAAACCTGTTCTGGTGTGCTGGAACACTGCTCAAAACAAATACTATGTTCCCCAGAGCTCACAGAGGTGATTTGGTTATTTTAATAACCTTCTCTGTCTTGTTTCTCAAATGGTTGAGAAACTAGCTATTTAACATTTTTCAAAAAAATAGGAAAACATCAATTACTCTTTAAGAAGTAACTGAATGAGTGCAATGTTATTAATAATGATGTCAATATTTCTTTATCCTGTCACAGTCTGCCACAGAGCTGAATTCTTTTATGTCTTATCAGATTTGTGCAATTTCACTGATTACAAAAAGATAACTAAACTGGGATAACTAAGTTAGTCAAACGGGCTTGGAAAAAGGGACACTGAAATACTGGTCACAAAGAAACAACCTTTAAGCAAAGTTTTTCTAGAAACTGTTTTCACTTTTAATTGTGCTGCTAAAAAGGCACCTCGAAGTAATTTAAAGCATTTGCAATACTTGTTTAATAATTAAAACATATATTGCTGGGTTTTCTTCCCAATCAGCTTTTAAATCTGAATGTCTCATACTAATTTTCAGCAAACAGAACTAACTGAGATGAATATTACAAAGAGAAGGCTGGTTTTGGCTGGAGCACCTTAGGTTTTTATTTTATTTTATTGTATATGTCACAAAACAGCCACAGCTCCTAATCTACATAGAACTGCTAGTCATGAGCTATATTTAATGGACCATATACTCACAGATAGGCCAGTAAAAATATTGTTCATTTTCCAGTCTGAAGATAGATTTCGTATGTTACGACAATTAGCAACAAACTCCCCAAAACAGAGGCGGCTTTACAGTTAAAACACATTCAGTGCAGGACTAAAAGAGAGCAGTCTTACCTGCTGAATATATGGACTCCCTTCATGTTTTTGAACATATAGAAATCAAAATATGAATAAAAACTGACCAGAAGGTTTGGTGGGTTTTTAGTGGTTTGGAAGGTTTTTTTGGTTGGTTTGGGGTTGGGTTTTTTGTTTTGTTTTTTTGTGGATATTTTTGTTTCTTTTTGGTTTTTTTTCATTAATTGCACTCTGCTGCAAAAATTCATCATAATACCTTACACTGACATTTATCTTTCATTAACTTTGAGGTCAAGAAAAATTAGGAAAATTTCTTATTTGATGCATTCAGATGTCAAATTTTACTTTTTTTATACTTCCCTTTATTAATTTACACGACTTCATTAATCTTAGGCTAATTCCTTCATTAGCATAAAATTATTTTTCAGCGTTACATTTTTAATCATTTTGAAGCTACCCAGAAGCCACTTCTTTACTAGCACATGAACAAAAGGTATTGCCTCAAGCCTGCTATCTCTGAAGTCAACAGTAGAGAAGAAAATAAATTTTTCCATATCTTGTGTTCTAGTGTCAACATGTGGATAGCTGCAGACCTGTTCAGTCTAGAGACAAAGATATATTTTTCTTTTTAAATAAAAGAAAAATATAGAGAAGATTGGTCCAAAAGAAGAAAAGTAATTTCATGTTATTATATTAGAATAATCATGTTTTACTTACCATGTGCTCTCAGATATTTGCATTTCTATTTACAAGAAACATAAAACTGTTCAGTTTTATGTAACTATTTTCGTTGTATTACTGACACTTTTAGAAAAAACATGACACATTTTTCTGGAAGATGTAACATTCATCATTTAAAAATGAAAATTATTTATATCTGTGACAATACCTATCTACCATGATACATGGCAGCCCGTGTAAGCACCAGTCACAGACACTGGTGACAAGACACTGCTTACATGTTTGTATTAGCAGTAGATGTCAGCCATTCCCCAGCCAAGCCAATAATGTCCAGTCCTGTGGACAACTGATTGAAAAAGCGAGGATGACCTGAAAAGAGAATTGAGAGCAACTTAGAACAAACTCTACCGGTATCTCTCAGGCTTCAGATTTAAACCATCCACCTTTTCTGACACAAATCACAGGTTTGTACTCAGAATACTTGCAGCAAAGTTTTCAAAGCAAGTCCTGCTTATGGGGAGACCAATAGTCAACATTCATGGATGTCTTATTACAAACTTGAGCTTCTTTATGGAATCATTTGCCTTTAAAAGAGAACCTCAGAATCGACTGAGCCTGTAAACACCTCCGGGACCTGCTCAAGGGCTTGGGCTAGCCCATTTCCAGAGCTCTCTTCCGACTTCTGTCGTGCTACGAGCTCGGGAGAGGAGTACACGGTGGGGGCACCCCCTTGGCAGTAACAACCTCTGGGGCTATTTGCATTTGAGTGGAGGAAGAGAAGAAGGCTCAGGCGCTTGAACTGGGGCTGCAGGACTACGAGAGGGCTGCGGAGGAGCCAGTCTCTTCCCCAGCTACAAGGACACGGGAGAGACGTTTCGCGGGGTCTCGGCAGGAATGTCCCAGAGCTGCAGACGGGGGGACAGGGCCCCGCAAGAGCTCCTCGACTCGGGCCCTTTCCGCACATGGTTTATAAGCTAGAATTTACCTCCTTAAACAGAGTTTGCAATTAAACCGAAGTAAATCACATCCCTGTATTTCAGCCGAAGTTGCTTTAACGACTTTCATAAGCAATAATCCCGACTTTTGGGGACCTACTTTTCTAGCATGAAGAGAGGAAATTCCTAACTGGTATCGGGCGTTGAGGGGAGGTGGGAGGTGTCATTATCTAGATCTCTCCGCTCTCTCGAGAAGGGCACGCAGATAGAACACTGGGGACAGCCCGGCCCTAGAAGAGAGGTCAGCTCTCGGCGCCTGGAGGGGACCCTGTCACGTCGGATTCGGTTCAACACTAGGAACATCAGCATCTTTTGACGTGAAGAAATAAATGCGATTCTGCCCCAAGCAATGTCAGCAGAAATCTTTTGGAGGCGTGAGCCTGCCAGCGCTGCCACGTCGCGACACTTCCTGAAGAGGATACGCCGCACCCGGGCTGCTCCCGCCCGGGGACCCCTTGGCTCGGGGCTAGAGCCCAGAAATACCACCGTGGCTTAGCTGTTTGCTTTACAAATCAGCACTTATCTCCCTTTCCAGGACACACTGACTGGCAAGTTATCTTCAGCGACATTTCGCTGACCTCCCATAGCTGTTAATGAGCCCACGATCTCCTAAGGCTAGGCTGCAGATTCAGACTCGGTGACTTTGAAGGGAGCTTCGCCTTGAGAGAGAATGTGAGTCCCAGGAGACCACAGCAGAATGCGTGTCCTGGGCAGTCAGACGATCCGAGCAGCACTTTTAAGCTGCATCAGACACCGCTTTGAACAGAGCTTGTGTCCGGTCGGATACCTGCCTCTCAGGTCCTGGGGACACGGCCTGCTGGCTCCACAGAAGCTCCAGGGGAGGTCGGGGTGAGGGGAGGAGGCTGCTCGACTTGCGGCACGATGAATAGCGGAATAATGGTGCAAGCATACAGAGCGCAGCCACTCTGACTTAACCTCAGGCCACCTGTCCAACAACCCACGTGTTTGGGAGTGAAACACTCTCCCCTTTGATTAAGAGTACAAAAATCAAAGTATGCTCCTGACTCCACTGAATCGATCAAACCATCATATAAATAGGAAAAAGGACAGAACGCTACCCGCCAACATCTGTTGTCAAGATTTTGCTCCTTGAATGCACTGCATTGGGTCTTCACGGCTCCAAAACTAACCACAGCAGAAAGCTGCGGCCCGTCCTTCAGGAGCCGTGGCTCGCAGCTGCCCAGCCGGAGACCGCCAGGAAACAGCCTCCCGGTCTGAGCTCCCGCCGCTCCGGCTCCGCGGGGAGATCGCCGCCCGCTGCAGCCAAGCCGAGCCGTGCCGAAAAGGGCAGCCGGCCGGGCAGAGCTCAGCAGCCCTGAAACGCTGGAGCAAGGCTGGGGACAGGAAACTCGGCGCGCTCCATTACCGCTCCAGTTCCTGACCCGCTTGGGTACATACGGCAGTCAGGGCTGGTTGCCAGGCAAGATTCCTGTGGATCCAATGTAAAACGTTTCAGGCCAAACAGCTTGAAAGAGCATTGACTTTGCTCTAGAGCCTGGCTACAGCTCACCCAGTAAAATAAGTGATTACAGCCCGGGATTTCTGTCTGATTCAGAAGGACCTGGACGGGCATGGTTCCTGGGTAATGGGCTGAAATCCACAGGGTTCCTTTATTGATGATTACTAGCATTTTAGTCTCTTTTTCATTAAACGTTTGATGAACATAAAAAAGAAAAATTGCAAATTCTGTGTCATTTATGCCCTCATTTACCTAATGATATTGCTCCCAGGAGATACAGACAGCTCGCGTTTCATCAAGTGAAAGAGATTACGTCTTAAAAACTTGTTTCTGTGCTTTAAAAACAGCACTGAGCCCTACCCGGCAGGGACGGATGGTCATCAATAAATGAAGTTTCTGAGCAGAAACATTTCCAGCGCCCGCAGCCAGCCCTGGAGCCGAGCCTGCACAGAGGCACAGTCACAGGTGTAGAGAGGGTGTGGGCTTACCTCCGTGAGCTGTCAAGTTCTCTTCACCGTGAGCCTCAGAAAAGTCCCAGGAGGGACTTGACACGGAGCAGCGTGCAAAAACTTACCTGTTCTCACTCCATATTTCAGTGTGTCCCGACAATCCACCAGAATCTGCTCCAGGGACTCAGGGTTGTCTGAAAGCTCCAGGTTGAAGCCCTCCATGCCCTCCAGGAGCTGGTGCGGGTGGTGGAAGTCCAGCACTTTGGTGGATCTGTCAAAAGTCTTCCTCACGTAGTTGAGGAGGATGTCCACAACCTCCAGCAGAAACTGCGTGGTCTGCTCCTCACCATTCTTGGAGGGCAACAAATCTGTGGGGCAAACCAGCTATCAGCACTTGCTTTGGGAGAGAGAAGCAGAGATGAACCAGCCTCGGCTGCCCGCAGCGTTCCAAGGACCTGGGAGCCGCGGTCCCAGCGCTGCCTGGTTGCAGCCGGGCAGACTCCCGGTCCCTCTCGCCCCATGGGGAAGGGCGAGCCTAGGTCGCCCACGGCAACAGCAGAGGTACCTCCAAGGCGCCCCGGCCTAAGAGCACGCCCTGCAACGCAAAGGTTGTGCGGCGCCAGGCACTCGCCTCCTATGGGCCAAAAGTACCTGAAATCTGCACCTGCCTTTACCTTGCAACATCCCCACCTCTGCCCCGCAAAGGGATTGCTTTCCCTTTCCCACTCTTCTTGCAATGGCCCCGTACCAGCAATCACAGGCTGCTTCATTACTATTTTATTAAGGAGGACAAAAACATAGAATTACTCTCCTCCCGGATGCTGGATCTGGAGAAACCCCTGGAACCACTGAAGCTGAGATGCAGATGATCAGCCCAAAGTACGTACAACTGCTTTTCAGACAGCTTGCATACATCGCCAGTGCAGCTCCCAAAAACCACAGACACAGAGCTTCCTTCAAAAACAGTCAAGGAAAAACACGGTCTGAACGTGGCTGCACTTCCAGGGGAGATGCAGGCAAGACTACTAAGGGACATGCCTGAGCTGGAGCAAGGAGAAACTGTAAAGCGTTTACCTCTGGCATACAGATTGGAAAAGTCTGTCTCGGTGCGCCGGAACCTGGATTCCTTCTCACTGTTCTCGCATGCCAGCAGGCTCTTGGAGGACTGCTTTTCCTTCAGAGAGCTGACAATCCGGCCCTTGTCTTCCAGGCTGTTGGTCCTTTGCAGGAACCCTACATTATTATTGCAAGGTGCACAGGTCAGAGTTTTCTCACTTCCCAACATGTTTAGAAATACCTAAAGCAGCTCTCTAGACAACAGTTAAAAGCAGTGTTGGCTCTAGATCTGACTAATGAGGTCAGGAATAAGGGTATTTATGGGGATTATTTGCCTCCAGGAGGGAGAGTTCAAAATGCCATCAACTGCAAAAACGCAGCCATGCAAAAAACAAAATTTCGTCATTTAGTGCAGTGGTAAATTCTTATTAAGTCGATCAGACAGATTCCACTTCAGTAATCAGCCACTGGAAGAGAGTTCAGGATGAGTCAATGCTATTTCAGCCTGCAGGCGAAGTTTATGGACCTAGCAGACAGGGGCAATGATGTATGATTAAAATCAGGGCCATTTTCAGTTCTCCTCGTGGTGCTCTCACGCACAAAAGGCATGAGAACAAGCAGCCATTCTGGAGCATCCGTCCTGAGAGTGCTAGAGCTCTGAGGATACCAGTAGCACTCATATAACCCCACCTTCCTATTATCAGTAAGTACTGATGCGTATTTTCCGCCTGAAAAGATGCTTTGATGCTAACAGTAATCATCCCCGGAGGTTTTAAGAGCCCCGCTCTCACCGAAAACCCATCTTTGGCACCCAGAACCCGAACACAACTGCTGCTGTTATATGTCATGGCAATAATAAACCCACTCGCCCCAAGAATTATTGGGGCGGGAGCCACGCAGAGTCCTCGGCGAATAATGAGATCTGTCTACTTTAACACGGCAGGGAGAACAATTAATTTTCTGGATTTGATATATTAAATCTATGATGCCCACAAAAACACGCATAGTGTCGGGCTTTTCGTCATTAAGGAAAGCATCGGATTTTGACCTTCCGGGTTGCACCGAGTGTGCCTGTATGTTTTGAAGAGGCACTACGGTGGCGCCGGTCTCCTTTATTCTTTATTTTCTTTTCAAACAAGCAACAATCGAAAACAAGGCTCGCCGCGGCTGGGGATATCCGCCAGAGAAGAGGGCTTAGCAGGGAGGAAAAACAACGTCCTGAGTTCGCTCACTCAAGTTCCCCGACGCCGCTTCTCTTCAGCGCCCTCCACTTTCCGGCCATGTGTCCCTGCTCTCCGGAGCCCTGACGGCGGACCGGGACTGTGGGCACCTCCCATCGGGCGCCCACCTCCGGCCCATACGGAACCCCTGCATCTTGGGCAGGTATAGGGGCTGAACGTCGGGGGAGAAAAGCGAGAGACAGTGAGCTGCTGGGCCAATTGCTCCCGGCGCGGTACCTGTGCCTCGGACCCTGCTGCCAGCCAGGCAGTCACAAAAGAGCTATCGAAAACGGAGCACTTGGCTGGCAGGCCCTTCTGCATCAGTAGGGTACCCAGACGAGTCTCCAGGAGGGTCGCTCACAGGTAAGTTTGTCAGAGCCACACTTTCAGTGAACATCTCACGTTTTGCCTTTTAATTCTGATCTTCTACTGAATAGTCTTTTCCTGTGATGCTTTTACGAATGAGACAAAGACTATTTAAGGGAAACTCTTCATGNAGCGATCATTAGCTCCTGCAACAGCTAGTGCTATTTGCCTGCTCATTAGGAGGAGCAGCTGATATCGAAGCAGGTGCAATCTAAACTGAATTATGGATCCTCTTTTACCAGGTCCTGGGGCTTCATTTTGCTTTGTTTTCCCCTCACCCGTCTTTTTTTCAGGCTCTCAGTAGCCATGCTCAGGTGGGACGGGTTCCGTGAGAAGAGACACCTGCAGAACAGCCGCGTTCCGCTTGCCCCGCGAGCCGTGCTCCTCGCACAACTGGCGCTCCCCTCGGCGTGCAGACGAGGGCTGGGGAAGGAGGGAGCCCTGCTTCAGTAACAGAGGAAGGCTGCAGTTGCCTCCAGTTCAACTCTCATCGGGCCCCGAGAGGCCGTAGCTCCGCTGAAGGGTCTGACCGAACTAGACGCTGCGGGCAGGGAGCTCAGTCCTTGCCCGAACGACTCGGTGGCTGTTCTTCCCGGCGGAGGCTCCCCGGACCCGCTATGTCCCGAAGCCGGCGGCGGGGATCAGCTGGGGCTCGAAGCGGCCGCGCACGGGACCTGTCAGCCTGCGCCTCGTGGGGCCCGCGGGGCTGCGCGGCCGCGCTGGGGAGGCTCGAGGGCGGGGATTAGAGGACGAAAAAAGCCTGAAGGCAGGATCGCGCTGTCGGCCGACATCAGCCCATTCGACTGTAGGTAACGTGCCGTTCGCTCAAGTCCCTCGGCCACGGCAGTGTCTTGTGGACCTGGAGACTCGGTATAAGGGGGAGCCCGTGCGGCACGGACAGCCCCCGCTCTGGAGCCGCCGGAGCATCTCGTTTGCCGAGTTCCTCCCTGGGAGGGTGTGGGACGTTCCCCAGAGCCGTCGCGGTCTGCAGAGAAGGGTAACAGCCGGCTATAGAACGCTCCTTCCGCTCCCGGGGAGAAGCGCATGACTGTAGCCGACCTTTCATCTGTATCCTGCTTGAAAAACGAGGCCGGTGCAGGAGAGTTCCAGCAAGTAGCGGAGTATGAAATAGTGTCCACGCTGCTTCTCCTGGAACAGCGGAGAGCGCAGCCTTTTTCAGCAGTAGGTCCGTTCCGCAGGTGCATTTTCATCGATGTGCTTTAAGAGACCGAGTTTTCAAGAGCCGAGTGATACCAGATTGGCGAGGGAGCACCTCGGTGCGCAACGCGACCACAAATTCAGCGTGATTTCACATCACGCCTCGCACAAGGCAGGTGTGTGAGCCCCCCTCGGCACCGCAGCCCTGGGTGGACACTCATCTTCCGAGGCGGGGACAGACCTGCCGGGTCCCGGCGCAGCCATCGGGAGGTGCACGTCGGTGGCGGCTGCAGGAAATCCTGGAGCCCTCCGCGGTCGGGGTGTTTAGCACCACCTACGTAAATTATGCTTGGCAGCATAAATCCCACGGACTCCGGAAACGAGCCCAGTTTCTAACATGCATGGCTGCTTTGGAAGCCCCACTCTCCCGCGCTGCTCACTGGGTTTGGAATCATCAGCTGGCCGAGGCCAAACAGGAGACGCGCCGGAGCAATTTTACTACGTTGAGCATTCCACTGGTGCCAAATGTTAACAGGATCAGTCCCAGCAATAACAATTGCCATGGTGGGAGTGTAGCATACAAATCCAGATACAGGGGGAAATCTGCCCATATTTTGGCCGTCGTGACAGTTCATTAAACCACTTAAAATAGGGGTTTGTTTTTGTTTTTCGTTTTTTTGGTTTGGTTTGGTTTTTTTAGGTTGATATGTGCAGAGACGAAGAGTGGGGGGGGGAAGGGGTCGGGACGGGTGGGGGTGGTGTTAGCGGCAGCGCTCTTTTCAGGCGGTGGTTTTCAACCAGAAAAGGAAAAAAAAGCTAATCCTTAAATTGCTCAGTTATTTAAGAAGAAATTACGTACAACTTGGATACGTAATTATTGAAAATGTCAAACCCATAATATACAACTCAGATGGAAGAACCAACTCATTGTTCAAGACCTGCATTTTCTCTGAGGTCAACCCTTATTTAAAGTTTGCATTCAAAATTAATCAATTTCAGTGTGATACACACAAAAGGAACAATTCCAAGGCGCCTTTGTGACTATACAATATTTAGTCACAATATGTAGGGTCCGGAATGATATCTTGTGAAAGGTAAGGCCAAGGAGGTATCACCTGCAACAGTCAAATGTCAACTCGTTTAGCATGCTTAATTAGGATTCTTGGCAACCTTAATACCTCGCTCTGTTTACCATAGGCGACCTTCCCTGTATGTCTTTGTGAAGGTGTTTGATTCAAATGGGAGGGCTCATACAAACAAAAACAGTGGTCCTGATCAAATCTGAGTATTCCAAAACGGCATCACTCACTATTCAGAGTATATTTTTCATGTAAAACAGAAAAGAACCAGTAAAGGAAAACTGTGCACCAAACCACAACCAGAAATACAGCTTGTCTTGAACTCCCTTCACAAAGCCTTCCCTACGCTCTCTTATGCCCTTCTCAAATTCAAAATGGTGGGATATTTAATTTTCAAGTATTTGAGCTCATTGAGACAAGCTGCGCTGTCCTTCTCTAACCCCCGTAGTCTAGCAACACGGAGCAAGCCTAAATGCGCGTTACTTTATCAGTTCTGCTTGCCGGGCTAAATTAAAATGATGGCGAAAATGCCCATCGCTCCAGCCACTGAGGGGACTGGTAGGGAAATGGTCCATTAAACCCAGATCAGGAGCTATTTATAGAACTAAGCGACTACTCGTTAATGTCGCCAGCGGCTACTAGTGAAATCTCTCACAGACACAGGGCTAAACATTTGCACCCTGATTCTTTTCCCGTTCGAACTTCCACGTGACAAAACGCTTAATGAATGAACTTCAACTTGAGCAAGCAGGGAAAGAGGTTTAAATGTTCCTTTGCATCGAAAAAAAGGTTCGTTTCTCCCACGACATATTTCCCATCCCCCCAAAAGAGACAGAGGGGAAAAAGGGAAATAATTTCTATGCCTAAGGGGTATGGGCTAAACGGAATGATTCCCCAATCAGAATATGAAGATTTGACTGTTAGTCTCTGAAAGCGAAGGAGCTACTGAGATATCTAGAGAAGGAAGACAGCTTGTTATCTGCAAATGAATCTCTTGCTATAACGTTGCGATCTGATTGTGCATTTGTTTCCCTTCTGCATTTCATGTGCCTGCGCGCTGACTGGCTGCCAGCGCTATCTTACCAGCACAGCAAGCTGACGAATTGCTCTTTAATAAGGCTCTCGTTAATCTTTTTTTCCCCAGGAGATCCGTATTTTCTAGTCAGATAAGGTTGAAAAACTTCAGACAGTGAGAGGCGGCGAACCGGCCCCCCACCCCCCGGTTTTCCTCCCGCCGGCCTCCCCGGCGGGTCCTGCGCTTTCTTCGCCCGGAGCGCCCGGCGCCTGCACCCCCCGTCTGCACCCCCCGTATGTGGCANGTCGTCACGCGTGGGTGTGTGGGGGGTCGTACGGGGAGGCACGGCCGCACTTACCGCATATCTTCAGCCCGATCTTTCTGGTGCACCCGTGAGCCACGCCGCACCACGAGTCGTAAGCTGGAAGAGAGAGCAGAGTTGTTCCCCTGGGGCGGCGGGGTTGTCCGGGCGCCGCGCCCCATCCCGGTCCCGCGCAAGGCTCCATAGCCCTGAGAAACGGCTGACACCGAGCCCGGCGGC